>JAQIXA010002942.1:0-15705 GCA_034699045.1 Nanhermannia cf. coronata Gr-Ori-00579 | reverse complement strand
CTTATTCCCATAAGAGCCCATATTAAAGAGGTTTTTTAAAAAAGGCCTCCCCTGACTAGGGGGAAAGTGCCTGATTTTTAAAAAAAATATTTTTGACATACCTCAGGGTCCATAAACAAGTTTCAATTGTAGAATTGAGAAAATTAAATACTTTTGGAATTTATGTAGAAAAGATTTGAAGCGACTCACAAGTAACCTCAGTCTGCTAACTTTAACTTTTAAACTTAAAACTTGCACATAGTACTAGTTGTACTATATTATATTTCATTATAATTTTTATATTGGCTTTAGCTATCGAAGTCTAATGTCTAACAGCACGTATTGCGAAAAGTTGCTAAGAAAAATATGCCTTAAGCAAGATGAACTTGAGATTTGAAACATTACAATGTAGGTATTACATTTTTATATTAATATTAAAACATGAGAACTTTTAAAACAACGACAAATTACATAGTACAACATACCTTAGATGTTTCAGAATGAAAGATATGCTCAGAGGCAAATAAAGTTGACATGGCCGAAACCAGAAATACAATTCTCGAGTTGAATAATCCTATGTACAATATACATATAAGGAATAAAAATTTAATTTTGTTAATTAATTTATATATTTGTACCTGGCAGTTCTTCATGTAATTCTGAATTTAATACCTAAAAAAGTACAAAAAATGAAGGAATTTAACATAGAAATATTCAGTAAGGTCAGTTAAAGTAAACGTGTAAAATGATACAAAAACACTTGAGTACTCTTATTTTATTTTATTTTAAAATCTTACTTCGTATGTTCTCTTTGCAGCTTCAAGGTTTTCCCTTTGTCGAACCAATTTGCTTTCTGCTCTACGTGGATTAGATTGGAGGGCTTGAAGGGCCTTAATGAGTTCATTAAAAAAATAAGTAAAATCAATCTCAAACTCTAAACAAGTATATATATCAAAAGAAAAAGGAATGAAATTATTTCTGTAATTACGTGTCTTTCACCATCAAAATCCACTAATTTTCTTCCTCGTTTTTCAATTTTTTTACGCATTTCAGGAAATTGACCCTTAATAAAAAATAAAGCAATTTAACTCATATAACTGAAGATATCTTAATATTAAGGTTTAATTTGAATTGGATGAAAAATTTATATTAAAAGTGAAATTGAAAATAAAATAATTATATAATTATATAATTATAATTATATAATTATATATTAATACATAGTGCTATTCTAGTACTAGTATATTATATACACTAGTACTTGAAACTAGGATTTTGTGATGATCATAAAAGTAAAGTTTAATATGCTTAAATCTTTTCATTAACTTTATACCTAAATTGTAAATAACTGAAAATGTAAGATAAAAACTAGTTAGTATTTAGTAAATTGCTTAAAACCTGAGTATCTAGCATCGTATTAAGTAATTTTTAGTAGGTATTTGGGATAATAAACCCTGCTTATAAATAAAATAAGTACTTGTTGCACAACTGCACTGCACACATTATATACTTTGTATATTTGAATGATAATTCGTAAACAATAATCTAGCTAAAAAAATAATGTTCGCAGCTAGTTTCAAAATCAATAAAAAATGAATTTTTCTAAAGTAGGTAGATTATAGTTTTTAACAAGAATGGAATTTTCATCAAGTAGGTACTAGTTGCGTAAAAATTAAAAAAAATGCATTAAAGCATATTGACCATTCTCATTCTCATTCTCAATTATTTATAAGATAATACTAATCTATCTTAAAAGTTATTTTGAAGAATGATTGAATACTTACGTAAGTATGTACATTATTATCTACATACCTATAGGTAAATTCCTTAAAAACTGAACTATTACAAAAATTTCATCTTGACATAAGCATTGTAATTGTAATTACTTAATATTTTTTTTAAATCGAAAAATTAATATAGACAAGCAAGTAGAGTAAAATGTAAGATGTGATTACTGGTTTTGAACTCTGGTTATCGGTTATCCTCAACTTATCACTATTCGCTATTGCAATTGTGATTAGTGATTAGATTTATATAAAGGAAGTTTTATATAAAGGTAGAATAGCAGTAGTTTGGCTTATCCCATAATAGACAACTTGTTGCATATTTACGATTACAATGTGAGTATGAGTATACTATACTATACCTTATACTTACAATTAGGTATACTCGTTATGGACTATGATAATGAAAAAACGAGTAGCCGTGTACTACACTACACATCTTTACATCATCATTGAAAAGTTTAAGCTTAACGAACTTAACGAAGCCTAAAGAATATAACATGAATTTTGAAGAATTTTTTTTTCTCATCAATATAATGTGTTATACAATAATATAAAAACTCGAATAAAAAAACTTAATCTTAATCATATTTTTCCTCAACTCACCTGATATGAGTTTAAAGGGATTAAAACTTGTTCGGCTAGTCGTTGGGCAAAATCATTCCATAGTACTTCCACATTTTGAGAATTTAAGCTTAAAAGCTAAAAAAAATAAAAATGTTAAGTACGGAACGGACCATGAAAAATAATAGAGAAATTATTTTAAAATAAAAACATAAAAAGAGGAAAGAGATGATATGTGTTGTTTAACCTCTTTTGCTCCCCATTCTGGCTCATATACCTCTTGAACGGCTTCTAAGAGACTTCTATTTGCTTGTGAGCATGCTAAATGATATTATTATAATTTTAGTGATACCTATATTACTTATAAATCCGAAAGCTTACAAATATAAAATGCGTCGATATTTATGCAAAATATATTTAATTTTGATTTTAATTACCTCTAATACAACGAATATAATTATTCAGCTCTTTTTGAAGTCTAGTTGCTGTACATTGCTGCTTATTGAAATTATTCACATGCTATAATAAAAGATAAAATTAAAATCAATATCATTGAATTTGAATTATCTTTAATAGGTAGGTAAATAAGGTAATTGATTATTCTTCACATACTTCATCAAATATCTCATCTGCAGTTCTATCAACCTTTCCCAAGTTTTGTAGAATCTAATAAATGAAAAATAAAAAAAACATTAAAATCATGTAAATAGTAAGTTCTTTGTTAACATAACTTTTTAGGTAGGTATATATTTTTTAGGTATATGATACCCTATATCATATACCTAAAAAATACTAATATTACAGATTATGTGTTCTACGTCTACAGTTTATATTTATAAACCACCCTCATAATCTTGAATTACACTGATGATAACTGATTACATTTTACAGATACTTCTACATTACACTTAACTAGACGGTTAGACCAAATGTCAATAGCATTAAATTAGCAATCATCCTTTTGTCAAATAAATTAATAATATCTAATTGTGTAAAATTTAATCATACAAATGCATAAATTGTGAAAGTTTAGTTAGTACAAATTCAAATGAGAAATTTGGATTATGACTACGACCTCCTAGTTAGTTAAAAAAAACTACACATTACTGGTAGAATACTCTACGGAACAGTATGATGTAGATGTAGGGTACCTAGTTAGTATAAGTACTTTTGTACCTAGTACCTAGCTAGGTAAAAAATATCATTGATCCTCTTTGTTAAAATTAACTTTAAAATGAAATCATCCAAGTATCCTACCAAATCAGAGAATCAGTGAGAGTCGAGTCGAGAGTGCTTTTAATGAAAATGAATTATGATTCTGATTACAGCACAGCTTTAAGTAATTGGTACTGGGTATTAAATTCTAATAATTCTCAATTTTCGAATCGGTATACTTACACGTCTATAAATACTGAAATAACTAATATGTGTCTGTATATGTATGCACTTATTTTCGATATGCTAATCCTAAGTATGAACAGGAAAATATTATGGTATTTTATATCTCAATTTGCAATCTTACTTAAATATCTATCTATTAAGCATTCAACCATTAAGTTTATGGCCTGCGGTTAACCCAAAATCAAAGCATTCAATATCCAATCTACATAACATAATCCATTATAGATTAGTTCAAATAACTTTCTTTTTTTGGTTCAATCGCGTACAAATTTTCCAATTTTCTACAATGAAATGATAGCTAGCACTAGCGAGCCAGCGAAAGGTATGTCTGTTTTACATGATCCAAATATACCTACCTATCTTATTTTTATATTGAATTTTATATTGAGACCAGAGCTCACTTTCATTTACTTGTAGAATACCTAAGACCTAAGTAGAGAATCTTTTAGAGTTTAATATTATTTAGCTAGAAGCCAAAACTGTATTTAAAAACAATTTTCAATTCTTATTTTCAATGTAACGGACCGGTCTAAAAGTTCACAAGCCAAGACATAATAATAGTTTTAGATCATCTTATGGCTTATGGTTAGGCATATACTACAGATAGAAAAAAGAGCTAGACGGTTAAAATATAAAATTTTCAGTCTAGTAAAATGTAAAAAAAATTAAGCAAATAGTAAATACTTAATGTAGTATACTCATATCGTAGAGTGGAACTTATTACTACTTCACTATTCTATTCACTGTCACTGCCTGTAACACAACACAACTTCATAGCTAGTATGTTTAAAGTAAATGTACTAGAGGTATTTATACAGATAAATGTAATTTTACACACTATACACACAAGTGTATGCATATCATATATATACCTTATATAATGGGATTCTCGCCAAAACTAATTCACTTGGTGTTTTTAGCTGACTAACCCGGCCTGGAGTGCACTAAATATTCTACCTAAATCTAGTTTGCAAATCTTTTTTAAGACCAAAAATCTTACTTGAAAGCATTATGTACCCTACTTACTGCTTACTGCTTACTACAATACATAAAAACTTATACCAATGCAATAGGTACGTACTTAACTTGTACTTATAAATAAAAAAGTATATCAATACGAAGAATATGAATGGCATTTAAGCATTTTAAACATATTAATTCTATTTTTACAAAAATATAATCTATTATGTATTATATATAGATACTGATACTGATACTATTTCAAATCTACAAACTTCAAACTACTACCTAGAACCTAGTATGTAGGTATGATTTAATAATAGAAATTAATCTCATTTATTAATAATTTTAAGTAGGGTACCTATAGGTAATTATTAAATATAAGGGGTATTAGGATTAGGAAAGATAGATGCCTCAGTTATTAAAAGGGAATATATTTTACAATATATGTACAGCGGCTTTCTGTATCACAGTTTTTATTTTGTAAAATAATTACATTTCAATTTTATCAATATAGGTACTCTGTAAAATAAGCTCTGAAAGAGTCAAACTTTAGTAAGATACTAAACACATAACTGTTTCTTGTGATGCGAATGCGAAGGTAGAAAGAGACATAGATTGAAATTGAAAGGTTTATTGCTGATTAGATTACTGATTCTGATTATGTATTAGGCCTGCCTAGGTACATAAAATTAAAAGGCACCATCTCAACAATGGAAAGAGTTAAGTAAACGAAAAGTAGTTGAGTCTTTTATTACTTACTAAGCAAGCTATGGCGGAACACTACCAATACCTATACATCTAGGTACATCTAGGTCCTAGGTAGAAGATAGGTAGGATACAGGAATTATCTATAGAGGTAGGTACTCTATATAGGACACAGGTAACTAAGGATAAGAATAAGAACCTACATTATATTCTGCATAGCATTGTATAAAAAACATTGTGTTTTTTTTTTGATCGTATGGCTAATTTTACTAAAATAGTTTAGCTTAAAACGAGTTAGCAGGTAGTCTTAATTTTTAAAAGTAAAGTAGATTCTTTACTTATCTATTAAACGATTTGCTTTTAATTCTTATTGAATGATAGAAGAGTAACAAAGATCCCTAAGTTCTATGTAGGCATACTACATATCTTTCTTTATTTAATAGTAGGCTACATGCTATTAAGCATAATTTGTTTGGTAGTACATATTGTAGTTTTTGCAAACTGCATACAACAAGGGTCTAATAACACCCTTGTCGATGTGATGGCAGACGACAAAATAATACCTACATAATCAGGGCTGAGCTTAAAAAGATAAATTTCACGAAAGGGTATGAGACTCTTGAGAAATCAAGACTTTATTGGAAAAGAGGCAAGTAAAATCTAAAATAAATAGGTACGGTACGTACGCTTCTGTTTAGATACTGTACTGTACATACCTAATATCTAAAGGCTACAGACATAGTTTATTATATTGATAATACTAGGTACTAGTACTAGTACTAGTAATAGTACTAACTTATATGCATAGTTAGTAAGTACATAAGTAGTACCATTTTATACTATACCTACTACCCATATTCATCTAGTCAATTCTAGAGAACAAAAAAATATATAACTGTCCCTGACAAGACAAGTAAGTAAAAATTCGGTGCTTTGCTCTTCTCTATCTAAAAGAGTACCGTGGCCAATTTTATACAAGATTTCAAGATGATGGTGATGGTAGTCATTTAACTTTTGAGTAAATCTTACATTAACTTTAACTCTAAGCGACCGGCTTGGTAAATCGAATCGAATCGAAATCTTCCGACTTCCGAGTTAAAAGTAAAAATACTGTAATACTGTAATATAATTGGCAAAATTCCATAATCTTTTTTCTAATTCTCGCTTCTAAATATTTTCATATAGCTAACGCGGATTATTCACTTCACATATATACAGAAACTTCATTCAAAAGTCGATAACTTGTCTTCTTATAGTACCCTACCCTACAAAGTCAAAGGCACATATCCTGTAAATAAATTCAATTTATTTGAATGAATCTTGTACGTACACAATTTAATAAATAAAATTCATTAATATGTACCCGGATATTTATTACAAATTATAGAAATGTACGAGTCAGTAATACATAGTAATAAAGCACTATATTGACTGATTACTATTGCTTGAGATAATTGATTATTATTAGGTATACCCTTACATAAAATTATTAATTTTATTTAAAAATTCAAAAAATCGACAATAATTTTTTTACTAAAAATAACTAAGCATGCAAATAAAGGAAAGATTCGACAAAAATTATAGATGCAAAAAAATATCTAGGGTACCTACCTAGTTTATAATTCTGTAATATGAATGTATATTAAGTAGTAAATCTTTGGCACTAACTATATATGTACCTTAGGTTTAGGCACTTTAAAGTTTAAACTAGATTTTTTAATAAAGAACAATAAATTGATGTGAATAGAAAATCTTGGCATTCATTTTATATCACCAAGTAAATAGGTAGATAATCGTCCATTTATTACACTTTTTGACAAGCACAACAAATGAATAATAAAATAAAGCCATCACGAGATAATATTTTTAAAATACCTGTTGCTTGCTAAATAATACATTTTACTTGTTAAGTAGGGTAGGTAATGCAAAATAATTTTAAAACTCATTTTTTATTCCATTGACCATGAATAAATTTCCGACACCACAACATCACAAACAATAACAAAAGTTTTAAGTATATTGGTACTACTATAACAAATAGCAGTACTTGAAAGTCCATAGTACTACGTCGCGTTCTACATAAAAATATTGGTTTTATCAATTAACTATCTACTAGGTTATTTGCTTCCTTAACCTGTATTTATTTTAAAATAGAATAAAGTATAAATATGGATACATAATAAACATTAAACTTTACTATTATAGTAAAATTATTATTGTACATAGTAAAAAGTAGGCGATGGCGATAATGACTTATATTTTGCCAAAATAATATAAAAAAAAACACCATAAACTCCTAACCGTGCCGTAATAATATGTAATTAGCTACCTATTTTCATTTTTGATATTGTATTCATATACAAATGTATGTACTACAATATACTTGCCATTGCTTGACATAATGATTGTCGGCAGTAGTACTAGATTAATTAATGTATGCTGCGGTTATGTTATTTAAACTGTAAGCTGAATTGTACCACCTAAACATAATAGTTAAAATTTAGGAAGATTTAGGACATAGGCTTCAGTTTTAAAAACTCAAATTCTAAAATTTCTACCAATTTCTAGCAATTCGCCTATTTGGAATTGGAAATATCTACAATAAAATTTCATATGAAAATGAAATGAAGAATATCAAATCACTAATACAAATACAAATATAATTTTTTAACTTGTCGGTTCATACTATTTGCTCTAATGTTGTTAAATATTTTTTCAATATGGGGTCAAGTCGATTCAATCAATACATTTTATGATCAATACTAGGTAGGTACTACTTCAATTCTATTTAAAATTCGCTCAATATTAATCCCTACCTACAGTATACGGTATACGGTATTGTATACTACTGTATGAATAATGTATCATTATAATGTTATAACAGTAACAAGCCCCATACCTAAGCCATAAAGTAGGTATTCAACATTACCTATTTTATTTTATAAAGTACCTATTACCAGATCGAATTGCAAAACCTGTCAACTAAACTAACCATTTTCAAATCAAGCAACCCACACTCTAAAAAAATTAAACAGATTAATCTGCACATTGCTGGGAGTGCGATGGATATTTTTATGTTTACATTTATAAATTTATAGTAATAGTAAGGCATACGGTCAGGTAAGTTATCAAATCACATCATTAATAGTTAAGTACACAATTTTACAGATTAAAAGTACGCATACTTATCTTCATTTCATAATGCATTATAATTTGCTGTTTTTTTGTGTTCGACTGTTCGTTAAAAGGGTGTTTTCTCGCAACTCCAATCCAACATTTGGAATTTGGAATACGAAATACGACTTGATGATTCTTGCTTTTAAATCAAATATTACATAACATAACATATTAGATTTTTTACTTAATTTGAGTATGTGATGTGATATGTGTAGTGTAGGGTATAGTTAGTATGCATTCTGTACCTATGTAGGGAGTGGAGTTAGTAGTAGTTTCATTCCCCATTTTTATGATAATCTGAGGCTGAGGCTGAGGCTCGACTAGTTTTATGAGTTTAGAGAGAAAATATAAAAATAACTTCAAAGTTAACGTGTCAGATGGATATTGGAGAGAAATAAACAGCAATCAAGTGAATAACTAAAATATAAATCTAAAAATGTGTTAGTTTAATTTAATGGTATGTAAATTTAAAGGCCTATTAGGTAATTTAAACCTCTAATGGCATCCTTTTATAGTAAAAAAAAATTATGACTAGTTTATACTCAAAAATCACAACACTATTTAGCCCAGACCCCAGATAGATTATGCAAAATTTATAAACTATAATAAACTATAATAAATAATAAAGAGTGCCTAAATAATGAAGTAAGTAGTAAATAGATACTACCTACCATACATAAAGTATGTAATTAACTACATTTTATATTAAATATTATTTCTGTTTATCAAATCAAAACTCTTGATTCGTTGAATATTCCACTACTAATTTAATTACTAACGCTAAAAATATGTACCCAAGTGTACAGACATAAACATAACATATAGATAATACACTACATAATACATAGGTAATACCTAAATACCTAGTAGGTATACATACATAGGTAAGGTACCCTATATATCATAAAAATCAAGCCCATACTAGCTACACAAATAGGATTTAGATTTATATTGAGATATAAGATTAATTAAACAGATATTAAAGATTTAATCTAATCACATATTTATTAGGTTAGTGAATAAAGTTGATTCTGATCTGATATCTGATATAAAAAATGGAAAAATATAAAAACAAAATCATTTTGACGACGAGCAAAATAGAAAATAGAATAGTATACCTTAGATAAATACCTAGTGAGATAATAGATAGGCAAGAATTAAAAAAAAACCTTACAAATACATACCTACATGTAAAAAGTAAAATGAGAAAATCAGATAACCGAATAATAAAAAATTAAAACTGTATCACTATAGGGGAGTGGATCATTAATCATTAGTATTAGTATCAGAAAAAATAATTACTGGTTATAAATATACATAGTAGAGTAGGTAGTCTTAAAACTTAAATATTTATACATATTGTCATTTCATTTTTAAAAAAACCAAAAACAATGCCTAGTACAAATCTTAAATCTGCATGCCTACTAATACATAGAATCTAAAGACTCAAAAAAAATTAAAATAAGTAATAGTGCCTACTTAGATACTAGGTACCTAATTAGACAAGTCATAAATGTAGTTGGTAATGGTAATAAGAAATAGGGTTGGTGGAGAATGAAGGCAAGGCGACTATTCTAGGTATTCAGATTTAGGCACAACTCAAACAAGTAGCACAATCGTATAAAATAAAGCAAAATAAAATTTGTTTTTTACTGTAGGTAGGGCCTAATATTAGATATAGTATAGGAGTTATTCTTACGTGAAGTATGTAAAATAGTATTTTACTGGAATTACCTATCTATATAAATATGAGTATGAAGTGTGAATATAAGTTGGTTTAGGTTTAGGGTGAGAAGAATTGAAGAACAGGAAGTATGGATGATGAGGTTTAAAAAAATTTTAAAAAATCTGGACTTAATTTTTTTTGTAGTAGTGGTGTCTATTGCGTATAATTTGTATCTACATTATTTGTAGAGAGAAATGTCAGGTAATAAAGCCAAAAAATATTTGTACTACGGATATACATACTATACTTCATATACTAGGTAATAAGTAATAAGGTGCCTATAGGATGATTAATTAATATTTTTATAGAGTAGGTTGTGTGTTGTATCTATTATTAGTGGATAGATATGTAACAGGTTGTACATAGTCTACTCGGTTTTGGTCATGTTTATATTATGCGTACGGGTAATTTGTCTTAATATTACATACCTACCTATTTAAAAATAAATATCCTAAATCAAAAGCTATTATTATTACTATAATCCGTATGACCAGTTAAAAACAAAGGTCATTTCATGGTATCAAATCTCAAACTAAACTTAAACAAAAATATTGTTATTGGTATATTATGTAGGTATTCATTCTAATAAAAAATTCACAACATATAATTATTATTCAAAACCAAAGCCAAAACGAAATATTACAAAAATTTCGATATTCGGCCATAAATAAAGCACCAGGTATGCAGTATGTAAGTTAAGCTACATATTATAACTGGTTAAATTGTGCTATGCTAAAGTACAAATACCAATAGAAATTGAGGTGAACAAGAAGTGAAAGTCTACAGAATTTTTGCTAATTTAGGATTTTTTAATATACCTGTGCACTTTTAGGAACCAAATATAGGTACAATAATTAAATATGTAGTATAGTGCCTAGTCTACATCTAATAAATATACAATGAGTTGTGATGACGTGAGTACTTCCATTTTTTGTACTGTGCTGCGTGTACTTTTGATTTTAAAATATTAAAATTTTTGATATTTAAGGTTTAAGTTAACGACATTAATTGCAAATGTTCGCTTCATCCAATGACCAAATGCCACTTGAATGAAAAGAACACCTACGCCTACGTAGTAAAATTATCAAGTCTCTTTCCATTTAAGCAAAAAAAAAATTTGGCTTCACAAGATTTGTGATTTGATCTTAGGTAGTTTGGAGGGCCTTCTGAAAGAAAATATAAAGTATGAAAAAGAAGTAGGCGAGTAAATAGGAGAATTGGTACATAAACGAGACTTAAAAGGAATTGTCTATCTCTAAAGTAAGGCATTCTTATTGTAAGTTTTTTCAAAGATTGCAAGTAGGGTACAGTAAATAAGTATACCTATACTGTATAAGTATAAAATATTATGCTACAGTGTAGTGTAGTGTACCTATACCTATACTTATACTTCAGCAAAACGAAAAGAATTTTTCTTCTACTTCTTACTAATAAAATAACGTGACGTGATGATGACCAGCCTTTAACTCTTAAATAATAGAGATAGATAAAATAAAAATTGAATTGAAGCTGAATTTAAAAAGATAAAGTTGGGTGGAGGAAAAATTTTTCCGTATCTTGACTTTCGAACCTCAATATTCAAAATCAAAATACCTATACCTATCTACATCAATTTATACCCTATTTACTTATATTTACCTACCTATATACCTTTATTAATGAGTACAAGTACTTATATTACACATGTTTAGGATACAGAGTACAGATACAGATGTGAATAATACTGACTACTGTCTGTTATACCTAATCCTAATACCCATGTACCTACTTACATTTTTATGTTTTGTTTATTTTATTATTTATTTTTTACCACCGAAAACCAAACATTGAATTCTATTTTCAGAATAGAATAGAGTTCGATTAATAAATATATATCATAAAATAAATGCATTTTTTTAATTTTAAAACTACATAAAAACATAGCTAGGCTAATAGGAAAAGTTAACTGATTTAACAAATAGGTAGTTAATAGTATGCAGTGCAGTAAGTAAGTGCTGGTAATATTTGAAAATGCGTTAAGAATTAGATTTTTAAGTTATTCGATAAAGATTTTAAAGTCAAAAGCAATATTATTATTATTATGATATAGCCAATTATGATTAAAATTTCAATTCAATACTGCCTATTAACAACAAGGTATATAGTTTATAGTACACTAACTACCTACCTAATATTCATGTATTATAATTATAAATATAAATAATATTTATATGAAAGAGGAAGGGTTTTCAACTTGTTCAAGATTCGAGAAGAGTCAAATCGAAGTATGTGTATCCCGTTATTTTGAACCTAGCACCTACATTCTTCATCATCATATGCAATATCTTGATCATCTCTTTCACATATGTATTGTTATGTGCATATCTCTCTTATTAACCAACATGTCCGTTCATTTTACTCACTGGTCCACTCTATAAAACTTGTCCTCTATTTCAAAGACCCCGAGAGAACAATGTTATACTGCTTAAAAATTAAATGCTTAAATGCCAAAAGCCTATCCTAAATCCTATATAATTTAGCCCCCAGCTCCTCAACTCAACTTTAAATTTTAAATCTTAACTTCCTATATTTTATTATCTTTACGAAAATCTAGAATCTATTAATCAATACAGTACTGAAGTCTGAAGACTTGCATATAATATAGATACTAATATGTACGTAACTAAAAAAAGCTCAAACTCGTATGTAGGTAAGTATCTACCTACAATCTACACTGCTTTACTACTCTTACATTTATTCTAACTAAAATACATACACCTAATCATAATCGTAACGTAACTTAAGTTATTATACTTTACTCATACTCATGTGTGTAGTAAATTATAAAATGATAATCCTGCTATGTATCTATTTTATTTTTTGTTTATTTGGTATAATTTTCTACTAATACTAAATTAAAAAATTAAATTTTTTTGCTGAAAAAATGTAGTGTAATAATGGCTTATTAAATAAAAAATAAAAATGTAGGTAGTGGAGTTTGTTTATTTGTTTATTGCAATACTATGCAATACCTTAAGGTATTCTAATTTATAATTCTAGATATTATAAATTAAATTATTTAAAAAAAAAAAAAATTATAAATTTTAAATTATAAATTATAACTTAAAAAAATACGATATTATATGATAGTATTTAACTTTGTGATCAATTTCTATATGTAAATTGCAATTGAATGATCAAATTATTTTTATTTTAACAAGTACCGTACTTAATAGCTAATACCAATATCTAATATCTAGGTAATACCAAATAAAAACATGAAACAGCGTCAACATTCGATTTCGGTATTATTTTAACTAGGTCCTATAGATCCATTTATTAATTGTATAAGGTAGGTAATAATGTAATTACTTGTATAGTCAAATTAAATTATTCCCTGCCCTGCACTTTAATCTATTAGGTAAAATCTATTAGGTAATCTATTAGGTAGGTTTTAGTACCCTAATATTTATTTATTAACTTATTTATGTTTATAAATAATCATATCATAATCATTTAACTTATCTTGAATGATTTACTCTATTGCCTCCTAGTATTAAGCACCTAGATACTTTATAATAAATATTATTATTTAGTATTATTTACCTACTTTACTTATAATCAATTTTAAAAATGACTAAAATGCTATTTGCTTAATAATACCATAATCCTGTGAAGCTAAGCTAACAAAATAAAAAAAGATAAAAGGCAAAAATTATACCAACAACGGGTACAAATTTTAATGACCTCTTCTCTTAATACTTAAAATTGAAATTACGTCGAAAATTAAAATGACATCATGGATGATTGCTGAATTTTATTACTGAATTGAACACAGTTTTGAGAAATTAACTAAATTAATCTCTAGGTAATATTTAGCCAAACCAAAGTGTAGGTGTATTAGTAAAATTACTAAGCGTAAGTAATTAATTATATAAAATAAAATAAGCTAGAAATAAAGTTTCGATTACCTTTTCCTTAGCTCTCCCCACAGATTTCGACACGGATTTTCCAAATTTTGAATCCACCTAGAAAATATTAAAAAGGTATTGTTATTAGTATACGACAACACAACATTAAATCGAATCTCAAATTCTTAAGAATTAATATGAATATGAATACTAATTTAATTACTAATCGAAATCGTAAGTTAAAAATAAGTTAAAAAAATAAAAATACCATTGTGGAAACGGACATGTCCTTTTCTTTAGACTCCGTAATTGATCCTTGTAAACCACACTTGTACTTGAAGAACTGTTGATCAGCAATCAGCTAATTGTGCTGATTACGATTACACCGATCAATGATCTAGATCTATAGACTCTAAACACAACAAGACGATAACACGATTAAAATAAAGCAAAACTTGACACTTTCAACTTGATTAATAAAAACACTAAATTTTATGGGTAAACTAATTTACTAAATGCAAATATGCAAATAGTAAATTAACATCAACATCTTTGACACTTGATCCTCGCACTTATAAAATCGCAATAATTGGCCCCAAATAAATGTACTTGATTGTCTTTTTATCCAAGATAAAATTAAAATTCTCTGACCTTTTTAGGTGATTTATACCTTGGTTTTGCTTGATTTGAGCTACAAAGCACAAAAATGTAGAAAAATAGTAGGTAGATTAAACCGTAGAATTAGCTAAAATTGATGCAAAATATGATGGTTTGTTTAGAAATTACAGCTGCTTTTGCTTGAGATAAGGTCGAAGCTGAAGCTAGATGTGATCTGATGAGATCTCGAAAAGTAATTTCTAGCCCCTACAAAAAATCACTTTTTGGCCTGGGGGGGTTTTTCTCTCTAAATACAAACAAGTTACGTTACAAGTTGCTATCTAGTTGAGGGAAATGTTCCATTTGAAAATAATGTGTTTTTTTTTATTTAATTTTTTTAACTTTTAACTTTTTGCTGTTATATAGTTTAGAGTTGTTTTGTTGTTGTTGATGAAGGATCCTTTTAGTTCTGAAAAACCCGATTTTGTTGTGTGAGAGTTGAATAATTGAGATTGATGCTGAGCTGTGGTGAGGTCTCGAGGCCGAGAGCAAGGTACTTTAGCTTGATATCTATATTTTAAATAATTTGCAAGTAATAATTAGGTATTCTAGTTTTACCTAATTTTTTTTTAAACTCTTATTATTTTTATTTTATATTACTAACTAGATAATATCCTCAAAAATCTACATATGTATTATCTAAATATTAAGTTGTGAAAAACCCGATTTTGACCTCATTTGGGTAGGTAGTAGGTATATGTTTAAGGTAGGTATATGTGTATGTAAAATTAAGATTCATACCTGCTGTGGCAATTTTTTTGGGGAACAAACGAGGGAATTGGTCATTGGTTTAAACCCTAGGATCAGCAAAACCCAAACAATATTTTTTTTTTTAAAACCTGAAATTTCAAAATAAAAT
>JAQIXA010002941.1:0-15708 GCA_034699045.1 Nanhermannia cf. coronata Gr-Ori-00579 | reverse complement strand
TCATTGTAATTTGAAACCAATGATATCCTTTGTATACCTATATAAGTTTTTTTATTAATTTATGTAAAATGGGTTATATAGTGTAGTTCATTTTTGTGAAATTTCGGTCACATTAAAGTTAAAGGGACATTGAACTTAATTAAGTAGGTTCATTAGAGCCCTATCGACAAGTTTTATATAAAAAAGACAAAATTAGAGTTTAAAAATAATAATCGAGTAGACACAAAGCTTTTTTTGTTAAAAAAGTGTTATGATTCTACTCTAAAAATAATACAGGTTGGTTCAGGTTGATATACCCATGGTGAATAACTCAAAAAGTATTGCTTTTTGTAAATCTGTAAAATGTACCTATCTTAAGCTTGAATAGAAACAACTTGTATATGGTAAAAATTTGAGAAATTTTGAAGCATTTTGAGATATTTTAAAAATTAGTTCAAAAAAATTAAAAATATTTAAAATTTTTAGCAAAAGTAACTTAATGAATTTCGTTTTTTTCCCTTTAACATTTTTTATTAAAATTTAAAATCTTGCATTCAAATTTTTTGAACTAATTTTTAAAATATCGTAAAATTCTTCAAATTTCTAAAATTACCATAATCAAGTTTGTTCATCTACTTTCAGATACTCTTTACCGCTCCTCAAAAAATATAATATATTTTGAGTTATTCACTTATAAACATTGGGTCCAATTTCATTTTTTTTTTTTTTAAATTTTTTAGGTTTATCTAGTATAGAATTTATTAAAAATACATGGGTTTTACGCTCACAAAAACCCACACTTTCCCAAATTAACTTGAAATAAAAATTGGTATTTTGAATAAATTTTAAATTTTTTGGCTTTTATGTATAGATTATCAAATTATTTAAACTTATATTCTTGTTTATTAGGTAATGTACAGATATTTTGGCTAAAAATTTTGATATTAGACATTTCTAATTCAGAAATATTAGCAAAAATTATTAATTAAGATGAACTTAAGTAAGCTTAATTTCATCCCAATTATGATTGAATTTACCCATGTATTTTTGATATAACTTTACCCTGCATATAATTGACTCATAAATTTTTTAGTATTTAGTTTGGATTAGGTTAGGTTAGGATTTTTTTATAATAAATAACAATTAGAAAAACGCAATTTTTATTTCAATTTTAATTCCATAATAATATCATTTGAGGGCCTTTAATTTGATTAAATTTTATCATTATTAATGGTTGAATTTGAATTTGTAACTCGTACAAATAATATACTCGTATCGTATTATAGTCTACAGTATTCTACTATCTACAAGTACTACTACTTTACTTGCCAGCGATTCTCACTGTCTGTTAAATATCTATAGAGTGTTCTTAAAAGTACACTATGTATTATTCTATCATTTTATAAAGCATTCAATTACTGGTTCAAAATGATTCTATTATGTCAGTATTTCTAAATTCTTATTTCTAAATAAGAATCAGATACTTTTTAGTTTTTTTTAGATTTATAATATACTTTATTGATTCCTAGGGTTAAATTACCATTGAATCATTTTTACATAGAATTTTTTCATAAACAAATAGCTTTGATTCCCCTATTTATACAATATACAATAACAAGTAAACATGAAGTAAATTCGATAGCTTAAAGTGAGTAGATATTTTAATCATATAATCTTAAGTTGTTTTTCCGGGTTTAATATTAATATTTGTAATTCAATAAAATATGATTACGAGCATAGAGATATTAGAATTAGAATAATTATGCTTCTACTTATACATTAGATTACATTATCATATTTTTGCTACTATATTTATCAGTAATGTATTAAACTGCAAATTTTTATATAATATCAAATTCATAAAAATATTTAGGTCATTGCATTAACTACAAATATAACAAAATCAAGTAATGTTGAATGTAGGCTTTTTCAAATCAGATATTAATATTAATTATTTTAGTTTTGAGATTGAGATTTGTATCTTATAGCTAAGCAAACATAATTTTTTAGATATACATTATAAGTAACTGAAGAAAATTTCCAATATATTTTGAATATATGCATACAATGTTTTCAATTATATTATTAATCATGTTTATGTATGTACTACGTAAACTGAAATATTATGTGTATTAAATAGTTTTAAGAATATTTCCTATCATTAAGCTCATAAAATCAAATAAGAAAACAGGCTCATTACTTCAATAGTTTATATTCATTAAGAGATAAATTGAGTCGATTTTAATATATTATACCTTACTCATATTGAAGGTTTTTTACCACAGCTCCAGAATATCATTTCATAATTATCATTAACTGTTACATATGCAATTAAATTAGAAGGTTCAGTAAGATTATTACCATATACGTAAAGAACATCATTTTTAATAGATATTTTGCAATTTTTATACATGTCACATATACCACTTTTATTAAGATATATTATATTGCGCTTTTTTCTCGTGTTATAATCAAAATCATCTGAAATTCTTAGTCCAAAGTTCAAAAAAAGTTTCCATTTTGACATAATTTCTTTTTTGTATCCGAGATTGTTAGTGATTACTAGTATTGGTCGAGGTTGAGATTTGATTTCACATTTTTTGCCAACTCTGATAACTGAGATAAGACCATTATCATTCATGCCACAATGCTTAAATAGTACAATTTTCACGTTTTCAGTGAGTGAAATGGAAGTTTCGGTTGTTTCTTCTTTAAGTCCCTTGATGATAAAATTTTTTCTCCTATCCGATTTCTCATACTTTTGAAAATTTTTGGTAGGCAAATGGCTTTTTATGGGTCCTGAGGTGTTCCGCGGCACACCCCAATTTCCACCACGATGATCATATTTGGCAGCTTTATTTAGTTTAGGTTCTGGCTCATACTGATATTTGTTACTTTTTGAGTTGAAATTTTTACCCAAATTTTTTCTGTATAATTTTTGAGAAGAACTTGCAAGTGAATCGGTTGAAGAATTATCTGAATTAGAGATTGAAATTGATTTATTCTTACTACTAGCACTTATACCTTCCGTTTCAATTGATATGTCGAGATCCGAGTCAGAGTTATATGGCTCAAAGTCATCTGAATCGATGTCATCAGATCCCGTATTTTCTTCGGTTTGAACGTGGTCCAGATTTTCCAAGAATGAAATTAACTCCCTTTTTAAATTTCTAATTTGTAAACAATAAAAATTTTTGTTTTTTTCTGAGTCTAGATTAATTGTTAACAATTTATTAGGATTTAGTATAGATTTATATTTATCAAGTGAATTTAAACTTTCACAAAATTTTGAGAGACTCACAAATGGGCACAGTGAGGAATCAATTTTACTGAATTTATTTGCAGGTATTTTAACAGGTTCACTTTTCTTATTATTGTTGGAAGCCATATGTATATGTAATATTTCTCTTAAACAGTGATACACTATACCTATATAATATTATGTATATTTTATATACTAAAAATTTACGTAATACGAGAGCAAATACGAGTAGATGCTTACTGATCGAAGTCTAATAGGGGAATCAACTTAAATTTAGTCTTAAATTTAGTTCTATTTATGAAATTATTTCCATAAATGTATGTACAAAGTGTTCTAAAATTATAGAATATTAATTAGGATAAGATATTAATACATAAAAATCATGTTTTTATTCAAGAATTGATTTATAGTGTGTCCAATTTATTTGCATTTTTAAAAAACCTTATTTTACTTTTTAAGAAATTTTAAAATTTTGCTTTTTCATTACGACTTAAACTACTTATAACATATTATAGATTACATAATAATTAGTATATTTTCTATATTAGATATTTACACAGGATAGGTGTACACATTACTTAATGTGAACCTCAAATATAAAATTATTTATATAGGTAGGTATTTTTAAAATTAAATATTTTTCAAAGAAAAAACTGGAATCCTTTTGAAATAAAATTATTTTTTTAGTTTTTGATTTCAGCACAATGTTAACATATAAAAATTAGCATAGCTTTGAGTTTTGATAGAAATTTCTAATAGAACTTGTAATACAAAATTTCAAAAATCCAAACAATGACAGATATTCCTTCAAAAATGATCAAAATAGCAAAAATGATGAGATAATTTTCAATTTTAAGTGGTTTTGTTATACTATTTATTATTTTACTTTCAAGTTTTTCTCTCATTTGAGAATTTTTTTGTTGAAAAAGCCATCTTTTCCCCTCAATTCCAAGTTTTTGGCAATGTTTTTCAAAATCATATGCAAAGAAACCAGCATCCCTATAGTAGGAGACAATAATATCAAATGTTCTCGTATATTTTGATTTTTTGGCAAGACCAATGGCATTAATATTTCTTAAAATTCCATTTTGACTCACAAAAACAGTTTTAAAATTTTTATTCAAAGTCAAATTTTTCATAATAATTCCATAATTTGGTTGGTCTAACATTATACAAGCTGTGTTATCATTTAAAGCCGCCTCAACTAGGCATTTAACATGATCAGATGGTCGATATAGTGTTAATCTTGATCGCAAATTTTGTATATGTTGTGGTGCATTTGGTGAATTAAAATATGCAAACATTAAACTACCACTATAGGCCAAATTAATTTTATAGATTGGATTTTGAGAAAGTTGTTGGAAATTTTGAGGTATTATTGATTTTTGAGGGAATGCTAGATAGGTGAGTAGTTTACTTCTATAAGCTGTTGTCAGAAGGATTGAAAAAAATATCCAAAATTGTAAAATTAGACAAAATTGCCACACTCCTTTAGTTATTTTCTTTATATCACGTGGATTTTGTTCTAAAATTAAACTAAAGACGATAAAAATTGAATTTCTAACATTTTTGAAAATTATTAGAATAATGAGTCCAGCCGTTGTAAGTAGTAGTGCCCAAATTTGCCAACTAAATGATGAAATGAGAGCACGCGAATTGACCAAATTTTTTGGTAATGAAGTCGAGAATGTGACCTCATATTGAAGTACTCTCGTTGTATAGTCTATGTACTGGTATCTTAAAAATTAGAATGAAAATTATTGAAAATCAGTAAATCCGATTGGTTATGTTTAAAATTATGAAAGTAACTACGATTGCGATAGTAAAGCTATAGGGTATACACAAATTTTGAATTTTGTTCAATTTTGAAATTTGAAATTTTTTCGAAAATTGGGAAAATTTTTCGAAATTTTGTAGAATTTTGATCAATTTTGACATCATGATTTGGAAACATTTAGCCAAATGTCCTGCAGTACATAAGATTTTTACCTATAAGAAATTTGCATATTTGTCTTATTGATGGTTTCTACACTACCTTTAAGGTTCAGTCTGAAATTTGTCAAATTTGAGATGAAATTCATTCTGAAATTTTGGAATTTTAGAAATGATTCAAAATTTTGGCCATTTTTCCAAAAGGGTCAATTAGGGCACACTCCAGTATTTTAACCTTAAGGTCAAGAATCAAAATTGTCAAAATTTGAGACGAAATTCATTCTGAAATTTTGGAATTTTAGAAATGATTCAAAATTTTGGCCATTTTTCCAAAAGAGTCAATTAGGGCACACTCCAGTATTTCAACCTTAAGGTCAAGAATCAAAATTGTCAAAATTTGAGAAGAAATTCATCCTGAAATTTTGGAATTTTAGAAATGATTCAAAATTTTGGCCATTTTTCCAAAAGGAAAAATTAAGGCACACCTTAGTATTTCAACCTTAAGGTTCGGAATGAAAATTTTCAAAATTTGAGATGAAATTCATTCTGAAATTTTGAAATTTTATAAATTTAAAAATTCAAAATTTTGACTATTTTTTCAAGTTTTTAATAAAAATTAATGTTGGTTTCATAATTTTTGTCATAATTCTCGGATTTATGCCTGATTTTCAACCTTTGTATATCGTATCCTATAAGGCTGATAAAATCTGCGTCCCCACGTATCAAATCCCCAACTCCACCTATCCAGCTCGAATTTTGTAATTGGATTCCAAAATTTGGTTCAATTTTTGGCACGATTGTACAATTATAATATTTTGAAATTGAGATTATAAAATCTATTGATAAACCCTCATACCCTATAGATTTTTTGATAACATTTGGTGTATACTCAATTAAAGAACTTTTTAATATTTTCCCATTTAAATATTTTGATGGCTTCAAGTCAATAATACTCGTATATGAATAATATTCAGTATTATAAATAACATTTTTAAATTTTTGAATTATTGGATGATGCAAAATTGGGTGAAATTCATTAGCCGAAATATAATTTAGACTCAAAATGTCATCTTGAGAGAAAATAGTTGCAAAAATTTGACTCAAAAATTGAAAAACTGGAGCTTCATTCTTGCTTGAAATTTCAATGTGATATGTAGTTCTTGGATTTTGATATTTTAGACAAATCCTTATCGGAAAATCACTTTTTGAAATATTTCCTGAAATTTCATATATCCATTTGGATTTGTGTAAATTTTCAAAATTTCCCACATTATTATACGAGAAGAAAAAATTTAAATTTGTTTTTGGAAATTGGCTATAGCTGGAGATTATAATGCGAATATTTATAATTAGACCAATTAATAAACAATAATATAATCTCATTTCAATCATTTTCAAAAGGAGATTTTAGAAATTTTAGAAATTTGTTTATTTACAATGTGTGTGTAAATTGAAAGTTTGTCGACTAAATTAACATAATTGGCTTTTAATGTAATATTCTAAGCCAAAAAATTCATATTCAACATGCTATCAATCAATAAAAATCAATTAAACCATCAACATCAATAAAAAAGCTATAAATGAATGAAAGGTACTTGACCTAATTTATATTTTTTTTTATTACACTACATAGTTATTGAATGAAATATTTTACAACTTTTACAAGTAATTACACGAGGATTCGAAATTAAAAATTAATCATTTATTTACATGTTATCTAGAGAACTAGGTTTGTAATTGCAAAATGATTTTGGAATACTCTGTAATAAATAAATAAATTCTAACTAATTAGATTACATGCCTTGATTATTTACATATAATCAAATATGACTTCTTTAAAAGCCAAATAATTGCTAATGGTAAAATCTGATAGAACTAATAAAAGCGATATTTCGTATCTTCCAAACGCGCCAAAATTCAAACCGAATGTTTTTAAGGAGGTTAGAATTTTTTGAATTTCGTGAGATTTCTTAGAAATTATTTGGCTTAAATTATGGATTTTCATATTTTTGATGGTTTCTTCAGATGAAGTCCAAACTTGTGAAAAATTTAGAATACAGTAGAGCGTTGCACAGACTCCCACAACTAGAAAGATGGGAAACATGACCAGTTACTTTTGAATCAAACGGCTATCAAATTTTGAATCTCCGTTATCGATTACCACTCATAGCCACTTAACTACATATTTTGATTTTTCCTACTTTATTTTCCTATATTTTATTAAAATATTTTTAAAAAATAAAATATTTTCCTACTGATTAACATGGGGATCCCTTTAAGGGTCCCCTCAACCCCAAGGGATGGGGAATTTGAAATTTTTTTCGAGCATGTACAACTAGACACTCTAAGGGTCCTTCGTGCCAAATTTGGTTAAAATCGGTAGAGTAGTTTTTGAGTTATGCAGCGAACAGACAAACGAGATAGACAGACTGACAAACTGTAAGAAAAGTTGATTAGTAAGTGCTCGCTTCGCTAACCCCATTAATACATAGATATCGCTTTTACCAAAATTAGAATTTATTTTATTATGAGTATGAAAAATCATACTTTTTTTAAGATCTTCGATAATGTCTGTCATATTATTATGAAAGAAAATTAAATCATTCACATGTTCAAATCAAGAATAATAAAGAAAACTTGAGACAATCAATCCTCCAATTATATACAAGAAATGCATCATCAACTGGTAAGAAATCCCATAAATTTCCCATGTTTTGTGGAATGAAACACCCTGTATATCACATAAAAAATTTGAAGAAATAGATAAAAATTGCTACAAGTTCTTCGGATTATATTTTTTCTTATATAATATTTCATCCCACATTCTTCAAAATCTATCCTAATTAAGGAAATTCCAAAAAATGAGCAAATTGTAAAAACTTCCTTCGTGTGAAATACGGTTAGTGCAGAAAAATCAAATTTTTTGTTACATAAATTGGGCATTTTTGTAAAATAATTCATGATATGTAGCAGTTTATAGTACTTTATGCCTTTATTTTACTTATATATATTATAGGTATAAAATTCAAGTTATTATTTAAATTATCTTTAAAAATAAGTAATTTTTGCAAATATTTAGTATTTTGAATTGTTCAGCTGAAAACTAAGATATTTTGGCAATTGTAATGGCTTATTTACATGTACCTTTTAGGTGTTGAAAAATTTAATTTTAAATATATAATAATGACTTTTTGTATTCCTACCGATTCAATGTCAGAAATAACTATAAAAGCACAAAATAAAGTATGTAATATATATTTATAAAATGATAGAAAATTGATTAGGGTACCCTACCTATAATTTTATAGAAATTTTTTAAAATTCTCTTTTAATTTCGAAAAAAGTTTTAAATCAATAATAATTTAATATTTTAGGCTAAAATTTCAAACATTTTTGGTCAAATTTCAAACATTTTTGGTCAAATTTTTTAAAATAGTTTTAAAGAATATTTTCGAGTTCTAGTGGGCTTTCTGACCTTTATGAGGTTTAACTTTTAACGTAAAAAATCCTGAAAGCCGAAAATTAACCTTTCAACCACCTTAGTCTGGCTTTATTGTCATAAATTTTATTTATATAAACCGATTATAGTATAGAAAATTAGAGACCATCAAACCTCCAATTATATACATGAAATGCATCACTAACTGGGAGGATATATCATAAATTTACCATGTTTTGTGGAATGAAAACACCCTGTATATCAGATAGAAGATTTGAAGAAATAGATAAAAATTGCTAAAAAATTTTCCGAATTCTATTATTTCTTTACAAATTGTAAAAATTTCCTTCGTATAATGAAATACGGTTAGTGCAGAAAAATCAAACTTGGGCATTTTGTAAAAAATTTGGATATAATAATTCTTGGCACATAGCATTTTATAGTACTTTGTATAATATTTTTTTGCTTACAACTTACAGATAAATTATCTTTAAATATTAAGTAACTTGCATAAAGCTGTTTTTAGTTTGGTAATCCGAAAATTATCCGAAAATATAGAATAATTTAAAATTTGGCAATTTTAATGACTAATTTGCATATATTGTGAAATATAGTTTTAACTGTATTCTGACTTTTTTATAGTCAGAACAGACACTAGTCACATGTACAATTATTGCCATTTGAAGTGCCCATATATAAACTATAAAAGTAAAAACTAAATGATTTACGTAATATTTACATATTAGGTATGTAAGATAGAAAATTGATGACAATTTACATATTACATAATGAATAAAATTTCAAAATTTTGTTTTTATTTCGTAAAAAGTTCTAAATCAATAAAAGGCTAATTAAAGGTTAGCACTATAAGAAATATAATTTTTAGCTAAATATTTCGAAATAGTTTTAAAGGATATATAATGTGGTTTTAATGAGTTTTCTAACCTTTATATATGTTTGATATTCAAATTCCTGAAAGCTGAATAAATCCTTTGTTTGGCTCTAATTTAGGAAATATTTCGAAATAATTTTATATTTCTTACATAATATAAAATAATAGAATTATACAATTATATTTAATTACATATACTCAAAGATGGCGTCTTTAACAGCTAAGTAATTACTTATTGTAAAATCAGATAGGACTAATAAAAGCGATATTTCGTATCTTCCAAACCCTCCAAAATCCAAGCCAAATGGTTTTAATGAAATCAGAATTTTTTGAATTACGTGGGATTTTTTGAAAAAAGTCCTGCCTTTAGCATTATGATTGATTTTCATTTTTTTGATGGATTCACTAGATTTTGTCCAAACTAACGAGAAATTAAGAATAAAATAAAAAGATGAAACAACTCCAAGAACTAAAAATACAGGGAATAATATCCAAGTGAAAAATATCATTCTATCGTAAAGATAAAATGAAACAAAAATTGTAATTATGTTAAAAATTGCTAAAATGGCGTAAAAATCTCGAAGGGTTTGTGAGAAAATTGGGTTGATTGCATTGTTAAGAATTTGAAATTTTTTGAAAATTTTGATCCTCTCTTCGATTGAGATTTCCAATATTTGGTTACTAAAATATAAAATTTGTTAACTAGGATTTATTTAACTCTAAATTTATTAATAGTGCGAGCAAAACAAGCATTGATAAAATCTCAAGATACAACATTTTCGGGTATTTTAGGTCAACTTCCGGTTCAAACGAATGTCACATTCAGAATCTACATTATCGATTGCCCATATAGCCATTTAAATCTCATTTTTAATTTTTTCCCATTTGATTAACATGAGAACGAAGATTTTTAAAGGGCTTCAATGGGCGGGGGAATTTGAAATTTTTGTCAAAATGGCACAACTATAGACCCTATTTGAATCCTTTATGCATAATTTTATAAAATCGGTTTGGAAATATTTGACTTATCCTCTGTACAATTAGATAAAGATTCAAAAAAAGTGATAGTTGAACAATGAGTGGTAATTTCAAATATAATTTATAGATAATTTTCTATTTTTTTACTTTAAAATTTCAACAATCTCTCGAGACGAACTTAAATAATCTGCCATAAATGCAAAATTATAAAGTTCACCATATGTAAGGGAAAGTATAAACAAAACTTCCAAAATAATGAAAAAGACAAAAATCCAGAAATTTCCTTTCTCCGTCCCAGTCTCATATAAAGTTGAATAAATATAAGCAGGATTTTTCAAATCGAGGAGAAAGACGGTGATATAAATAATTCTTCCCATATAATAAGATTGGTTTGTAAATTGAGTCATTAATTGTAGAAATTTTTGTTGCCACCAATACTTGATTGGAATTCCATCTAAAATATCCAATTATAAAATCTCATAATTAGTATAATACACAACAGATTCTCTGTGAGCTCCCTTTTCTACACAATTGAAAATTTGCTGAATTGATATAGTGCTTTTAGTTCCACAATTTAAGTATATAAATTGGCTGTGTGGTATAACGCTATGTATTACTAAGGATAAAAGTGCAAGGGTTCGAATCTTGGGTGTTTCAATTATTTTGATTTTTTGAATTTTTTCTTTATATTTTATATTTTACTTTTTATTATCAATTTTTTCAACTTTTAGGGGGTTTTTACCATGGAGAACATCTAAATTGACCTCTAAATCACTCTTTCATCCCAAAAATCGGTTTTTTATGAAATTCAGACTACATAAGGTCGCGAAGCGACATATGAGCAAAATATTTGTAAAATTGACAATAGAATTAAAAACCAGTGTCGTTAGGGAGTTTACCGCGCGAAATTCAAATTTTTAAACACAATTAATTATTTGTAACACATTTACCCAATGTTTTACACTTTAATTCGTTCTAGAAATGGCGATAAATCCGTTTTTTCGCCATTTCTAGATTTAAAAGCATACTACTTACTTTTTTTAAGCTCTTCAATGATGACTGTAATATTATTATGAAAGAAAACAAAATCGTTCACATGTTCAGATCGAGAATAATAAAGAAAACTTGATACAATCAATCCTGCACTTATATAAAGGAAATGCAACATCAACTGGGAAGAGATACCATAAATTTCCCATGTATTCTGGAATGAAAACACCCTGTATATCACATAAAAGATTTGAAGAAATAAGTAAAATTTGATGGAAATTCTCCGGAATGCACTCTCTCGTGTATAATATTTCATGCCACGTTTTTCAAAGTCTACATCAATCAGAGAAATTCCAAAAAATGAAGATGCTGAAAAGATTTCCTTTATGTGAAACAAGGTTAGACTTGAAAAATCAAATTCAAATTTATAATTTTTGAATAATTTATACATTTTTTGAAAAATACGAATATATTTTCTATACATGAATATATAGTCCAACTAGCCTAAACTAAAAGAAAATTTGGCCTAATATCATATAGGTGTAAAGCTAGACGAAATATTTAGGGGTAAATTCAACCAAAATAAATATGAAATTTAAGCTCAAGTGTCTTCAAAAATCGTTATTTTTTATTAAACTAAAAATTATATTTCTCAATTTTTACGAAAGAGTTTTAAAATTATGGTCTATTGTCTATTAAATATTTTGCAATAAAATTCAATATTAGAGTATTTATAATCGTTAAGTTTTTATAAGGTATTTATACATTACATAATATATTACATGTACTCAAAAATGGCGTCTTTAACAGCTAAATAATTACTTATTGTAAAATCAGATAAGACTAATAAAAGCGAAATTTCGTATCTACCAAACCCGCCAAAATTCAAACCAAATGGCTTTAAAGAAATAAGAATTTTTTGAATTTTGCGTGATGTTTTCAAATATTTTTGGATTTTATGCTCGTTTTTCATGGTTTTGATGATTTCAGCAGATTGAATCCAAACATTTGAAAAATTTAGAATACAAATTAGCATGATTATTGATCCTACAGCTAAAAACAAGGGGAATAATATCCAACTAAAAAATTCCATTCGATTGTATAGATAAATTGAAACAAAAATTGAGATAATGTTAAAAAGTGTCAAAATGGCGAAATAATTTCTGAGACTTTGTGAGAAAATTGTATTGATTGCATTGTTCACAATTTGGAATTTTTTGAAAATTTTGATCCTTTTCAAGATTGATAATTTTTGGTCTCTAAAATAAAAAAATAAATCAATGAGATTATATTGTAAATCATTTTAAAAGTTGCTTTTTTTGTTAAAATTTGATTTAATTTTGCTTGGAATCGCCTTTTTCTATACGGATACATATATTACGAGAATTTGATTTACCGCTAAATGACATTTAATTATTAATTTTGTGAGAAAAAAGTTTAAGATATCAAAATTTTCCACATTTTTTGAGGTCAAAGGTCTACTTTCATGTCAAATTTGGGATATCTAACATTTGATTACAACATTAATTAGGCAATAAAATATCCATTTTCTAAATTTTCCCCATTCATTTATTAACAGATAGAATCAATATAGTTCGGTAAGTGCTACAAAGTGCGGGGTTATCTGATATTTTATTCTTAATGGCACAACTAGACACTATAAGGTTCCTTTATTCCATGTTTAGCTAAAATCGGTCCCATAGTTTGTGATAACTTAAGTAAAATTATAGACTCGACAGGGATTCGAACCCGTGCCCCCAGATTAGAGTCACGTCTTAAGCCAACGTGCTGAAACACTCAGCTGCCGAGTCACTCTTATCAAATTCTCTTCAAATGAGAGATATCAACCTATCTCTCATCTCACCTCAGATAAGCAGATAAACAGACAAACGGGAAAAATTTAAAGGAAAGTTAAATAGCAAGAGCTCGCTTCGCTCGTACAAAAGATTATTCTTGAATTTTACCTTAATATTTTGCCAATCTCAAGATATGAACTTAAATAATCTGCAATAAATACAAAACTACAAAGCATACCATAAGTCATTGATATTGAAAGCAATATTTCCAAAAATATAAATGCCCCTAAAATCCAGATATTTCCTTTCAAAGCTTCTACCTCAGCTATAGTTGAATAAATATACGTAGGATTTTTTAAATTGAGAAGAAAGCCGACAATATAAATAATCCTTGCAGAGAAAGTAGTTTGGTATGTAAGCTGAGTTTGTAATTGTAGAAATTTTTGTTGCCACCAAAATTTTAATTGAATTCCTTCTAAAATATGAAATAAGCATTATCAATAGCTAATAACTAGTATTATCCCCTATCTACGATACCCCCTATCGTAGAAAATTTGAATCCCCCATTCAAATTTTTCCAAAATTTTACCAAAATTTCAGATTTTTTCTATAAAAAACCCGATTTTTTTCTAAACGATTATTCCTCGTGAGAATGTAAGAACTTGGATAAAAATGTAAACTCGGGTGGGAATCGAACTCGAGATCTCAGAGCCTCGTCTGAAGCCAATGTGCTGACCAATCAGCTACTGAATCAATCTTATCCAAGTCCTTCTAAATGAGAGTTATCAACTTATCTCTCACAAGATGGGGAAATCAATCCAAAATTTTTATCGAAATGGCACAAATAGACCCTAAAAGGGTCAAATTTCGTTTAAATCCATCTAATAGTTTTCGAGAAATTTTTCGAAAAAATAGACAGACAGACGGAAAAATGCCAGAAAATTTAAACAGTAAAAGTGCTCGCTTCACTTGCTCAGTTAATATATATAAATTATTGTTCATACCTATTTTAAGATCTTGTATAATGTTTGTCATATTATTATGAAAAAATACATAATCTTTGGCATAATGAAATCGACTATAATAGAAAAAATTTGAGATGAGCATTCCGCCAATTATATACATGAAATGCATCACTAATTGGGATGAAATTCCATAAATTTGCCATGTTTTGTGGAATGAAAACATCCTGTATATCAAATAGAAGATTTGAAGAAAAAGGTAAAAATTGATAGAAATTCTTCGGATTGTACTATTTCTTGTATAATATTTCATCCCACATTTTTTAAAGTCAATGCCAATTATGCAAATTCCAAAAATCGATGATGCTGTAAAAATTTCCTTTATGTAGAATGAAGTCAATTTAGATAAATCCATTTTAATTTTCATTTTTTGAAAAAATTATATTTTTTTATTGGGAGTTACAAAGTGGGGGAGTTTAAATTTATGACGGCTCTTATACCCATTTTATTTTGTATTTCTTAATAATTTTTTAATCAAAAAAATTATTTTTTTGCGTAATATATAGTTAATTTAAAATTACATAACTATATTGCTCAACACAAGTGTTCCAAAAGGTGTTTCAAAGGTAAGTGGCTAAAATATTTAGGCTTTAATAAAATATAGGCCTGATCGGATTTTAAACAAGTAATTATATGAAATCGATAAGAAATTTAACGGAGATCACGAATCTCAAAATTTTTTGATCAACTCAAGACTTTTTTTCATGGGAGAAAAATAAAAATTGCAAAAATTTAAAATGAACTACTTTGTAAAATTACTCCAAAAGACAAAATGTTAAAATTTTCGGTTTCCGAGCTCTATTTATTATGTTTGGTAATTATAAATTTTGACATTTCAAGCCTATTATAGATTATAATTAGAGCAATTTTGATCTATTTCAATTTTTTTCCCATGGAAAACGTATACAGTTTATTGAACAACAATTGATCTAGTAATCTTAGAATCAAAAGATTTTGAAATTCGTGATCTCCGTTAAATTTCATATTTTACTTTTTCAAAAATCCGATTTTGATTATACTATTTTCGCCACAAGCATTTGAAACACCCGCTGTATTTTTAAAATTTGTATAATCCTTAATTACGAAATATTTCCAAAACTTACAATTAGATTATACGTAATTATGTTATTATTATTAGCCCGCACCCATTGAAAATGGGGAAAAAGGGCTATAGCGTTTGTCCGTCCATATCTGTCTTTGTCCGTCCGTTTGTCCATATCTGTCCGTCTGTCTGTCTGTCTGTCTGTCTGTCCGCGCGTTTGCGGCCCAACCGCGAATCGGATCTAGACCAAAATTTTGATAAAATTTTGGAAAAACTCCTAATGTTTATTTGTATTATACATATATTCTGATAGAGCTCGATGAGCTCTATCGAATGATGTGTACCTTTGCCTTGTTTATTTGGCGGGAAGTTTTGA
>JAQIXA010002940.1:0-15712 GCA_034699045.1 Nanhermannia cf. coronata Gr-Ori-00579 | reverse complement strand
ACACACAAAGAATTTGAGTACTTTTGAGTATTTCAATTGAGTACTCAAATAGATGAGTACTCAATTGCATTTGAGTACTCACTCAAATGTTAAACCATAGGCATAATACAGAATATATAATTTATGAAATGATTATTTTTTAAAATTCATCTAATATATATAATGGTTTGAAAATTGAATATTTTAAAATTTAAAAATGTCATGCCAGCTTTAACTAGGTTATATCATTATGTATGGCACTACATTATGTCGATCATCATTCGAATTATCCAAATATTTCAGACTAAAATTGTGCTTTACTGATAAAAAAAATGAAATGTAACAAGATCTATGTTTTTAAGTAGGAATGTATTTAATATTAATCAAAATTATTTTTATTTTTAGGAAATTCAAATAGAAAGGGAGTGTGCATATCAATAAGATATCAAAATCAGATTACAAGAAATTGTTATCAATCAGATATATATGAAAATAAAGTTTTGTCCCAGAATAAATTTTTGGATAATTTGAATTCACAAAAAAATTGCATTAAAGAGTCTAATGGGAATAAGATTTGTGCTTGCAATACAAATAAATGCAACCTGGATATTGGTACATAAAACACATTTGCAATTATAAAAACTCTAAATTTTCATTTAATTATTTTATTATTACATATGTCAAGGCACAACTATCGGTACAATATGTTATACTTGCCATAACCAATTCAATACAACTTTGAAAGGTATAAATGTTTATCCACAATTCAAGAATCCATCATGTTTTGATAATGTGACCAAATTAAATGAAACATTTTACAAAAAATGCAAAGGTAGACACAATTTTTTTTTAAATATTATGTTTTTGAATATTTTATTTTTCATAAATCTTCTATAAATAAATTCTCAAATTTTGTTAGCCGATTTTCAGTGTGTCACATTATCCAGTAAATATGAAAATGATGGCTCTGTATATCGTGGTTGTGTTAACCAGACAGACATCGATGATTTGATAAAAAATGGATTAAATGTCATTAATGACAATGACAATGCTAACTCTTATTATTTGGGTTCTGAAAATATACCTAGATTGATGACAGTATGTTCATCTGATAAGTGTAATCAAGAGCCTATAAAGGGTAATATAAATTATTTAAATGTTTTTTAAAACAAAAATAATTTTTTTTCGATAAAAATTTTTCAACTGAATTTCTAATTGAATTACAGATATGTATATAAATTCCTAGTACTAGTAGCTACATTTTTTATTTTAAACTTTAGATAAACTTTGGTGCCATGTATGCTCCGAAAATGTTACTGGGAAATCAGATCGCTTCAATGTTAAAGTTCCAGAAGAGACTAAAAATTGCTCAAACCCGACAGGGTTAGATTATCTTCAATTATGTTATTCTGAAAGTAATTTATTATTTTACTCTAATTATGTAATACCCAATTAAATATGTATAAGTAGGGTACTATTATAACATTTTATAAATTTTAAATCCAAAACTTAATGGACATTTTTTCAAAGTTTTCAGAGATTGTTCGCAATTCTGATTCTCATTCCGATTATACGATAACAATCTTGAAAAAATTGTCAAAATTTTAGGCCTTTAAAATATAGAAATTAAATTGTCTTTTAATTGTGTTTTAAATTGACAATGTAATGTCATAATGTGCAATGTAATTAATATTTTTTTCATTTTCAGAAAATCTTGAAAATGGAGTATGCATGTCAATTATAAATAAAAATAAAACCCAGATTATTCGTAATTGTTATCGAAAAGAAACTTTTAAGAAAAAAGTCTTTAAACTGGACGAAAAATTGTCTGAATTGGATTCCAAAGATAATTGCATAAAGGACTCAAATGGAGATAAGATTTGTGCCTGTAATACTAATCAATGTAACCTGGATAATGGTAATTAAATTTTAATTAATTTAATAAAATCTAAATATATAAGTCAATTTTAATTATCAAAGTCTTTAATATATAATTTCGAACAAACATCTTAATTTAATAATGAAATTATTAAAATTTCGAGAAATCTCAACTTTAAATTGATCAATTTGCTTTGAAAAAGACACGGTAGTAACAGAACTAATTACAATTATGAGTATTTACAATGCAAAAGAATTAGTTTTAACTTTCCAATTTTAATTATTTTGAGCTCAATTTTAAATTTTTTACAAAAAAAAATATTTGATGATTTACAATTTGAATAATTATATTAATTAAAAATATAATGAAACTAAATAAAATAAAAATTTAACTTAGTTATTGTCTCAATATTTTTAGGAGCTGGGATCCTTAATATTTCAATTGCATTAATTTTGTCAACCATACTTAGTCTGTTTATTTTTTAAATATTTACAGATAAGTTCTCTTTTTAAAGCAACACTTAAATACCCTACTTTAATTCAAAAGTCGTTCAATGTTTGAAAGTCCCATTTGTATCAAATTTAGCATAATGATCAAGAGCTTTACAAATTTCAATTCATTTTGTAAGGTCATGTTCAAAATTTTGTTAATTTTTAAATATTATACCTACTACTATGTATCTTCATAAATGATTTTAATTTTATGCAAATATGATCTTATATGTATAACCATTTATTGCTTTTATCATTTTCTTATATGTAGTATCCTACCTTTTACATATATTTTACCTAACAAAAAAAAGACAAAAATAAATGTATTTTTTTTCAAAATGAATAAATTCTGTATATTTTGTATGAATTATTTATTTTTATCGTAAATATGAGTGTAATCATTTTGGTACGGATTATTTTGCATCTATAAGACAATTCACTTTTATAAAATCGAGTCAAGATCAATTTCTTCCTTTCGAGAAGCTTTTGGTTTTACCAGCTCTTTGATTTCCGTTTTTAAAAGTGACTTTGGACCGTCTACAAATAGGCTTGGAATATCTGTAACTGGTTTTCCAAATTTCCAGGTTTTCACAAGGGCTCTCATAGCATAGTCTTCAAGGATAGGTAGCACATCATCCTTAATATTAGATATCAAAATATTAATTATTTTATATAAATTAAACTAATTTTATAAGATAGTGTTTAGTAAATCAAAAATTATAATAATTAACAAATAATAATTCAATCTTTAATTTAGTTTTAGATAGCTTTATGAAGCTTGTCTCGCAAAATTTTGAATACAAAATTTCTAAAAAGTTTGCTAATATACAAAGTTTCTTTTAAAATTTCATGATTTTAGAATTTGATTTTAAATAAAAAAAAGTTTTTTTTGGTCTAAATGTTTTTGGCCCCAGCTACATATGTGCGCACAGACATACTTACATGGAGAAGATAAAGGGTACGCCCTTTTTCAATGATTTCGGTCTAATTAATTGTATTAATATCACAAATTCGTAAAAAAACGAATTTTTTAGAAAGTAGAAACAAAATTGCATTGTTTCTTGTGAATGCTTCGATTTAAAGTGACTTTACAAACAGTTATAATTAATTTTCCATATTATTATTATTACCCAGACATAGTATCTAAAAAATACAATATTTTAATTTAAAAAAAATCATACTATTTAAATGACTTTAAGATACAATACCGAATATTAATCCCCCATTGCATATCAGCTGTATAGAAAAAGAAAATTATTTACTAAGATATTCTAATGCAAAACGAACCGTGTTGAAATGTTGAGACGACTTTGTGCATTTTCAAATTTCCATTTTTAAGCAAAAATCCTTCCAAAATTTTTACATCCTACAAATCAATCGAATTAAAATTGACAAATTGAATATTTAACAATTTAACGCAACCTTCCAACTAGAAAGTGTATCTTTAAATGCAGAAAAAAGGAAAATGTCTGCTTTGACCATTTTCAAATCGTAATTGTTTGGCGGTGGATCCGTAGAATAATCCCAGACGGGACGATGATCATATTGTCGAAATTTTTTCGAATTTGCTAATTGAGTATAGTGTAAAAATCCCATAAGACTCGTTCGATCAAAATGACTAGAAAATAACAAATAATCATGTTAGGATTCTATCAAGTATTTTATTTAATTTTTTGGAATTTTTACCTCATATAAATTGGAATTCTTGACTAGAACCAAACATAGCAAAAAAATAATAATAATTTTATAAAATTAAACTAGTTTATGATTTTCAATACTTACACAATCCATTTCACCTAAAAATTACATTAAATCTGTTGTTTTAAGTTATTAAATTTGCATAGAGATTTTCTATTCTTCACTTTTAAACAATCAAAATATTTGTCAAGTAAGATAGATTATAATAATCAGAATAATTTGAAACACTAAATTTTTGAAAAATTCTAGGTAGGGTACTTACATGGGTTCCAGCCTAATGCCAAAAATAAAATTTGAGCACAAGCAAACTTATTGACACTTGTAATTCCACAAACTATATAATTCAATTCTGATGTATCCACTGATGTGGTTCCTTTCAAAGCTGTGTCTGCCTGTCCAGCCAAGTCTTTGCTCAATAAGCTCTAAAAAATAATAAAACCATTGGATTAAGATATAGGTATACTAAATTCAAATATTTCGAAAATACTAAAAAACCTTAATTTCAGGACTAAACTCGGAGAAATATTTCATAAGGATGCTATCTGTAAAAATTTTAAAGTTGAGTAGGTATTTATTTATATAAGAATAAATTTATAAACCTGTATTTCCCATAAAAGAAACAGGGGCGAGTAAAATCCCTGGCTTGATTTTTGTATTATATTCAGGCTTTTCTATATATAAATCAAAATTTTTCAATTTCAATTAAACAAATAAAGATTTGTACATACCAGCCAATGCGACTATAAATTGTGTCGTTCCTTGACTAATTCCTATGTACATTAATGACTCCTTTTTTGTGGTTTTTGTTATGTAATCAATATTTGCAATTACATCTCCAGTCTTTTCAAAAAAAATTTTTTATTTTTAAAAAATACAATACTCGTACATTTTAATTTGTTTATTTACCCCCATATTATGCCAGCTAAGTTTGTTTTCAAAACATTAGAAAGATGAGCAAATTTTAATCAGATAGGATTATTTACCTAAAATTCCAAAATCCCGAGTCTGAAGTAGTCTGATTTCTATTAAAATTTAAAATTACTTATTTACTGGTAGAAATGAGTAAATTAAAAATATTTGGAATCGTTTGTGAAATTTGGAGAGCCTGCTATACAGCATGGACTAGTTATTAGTATAATATTTTTGAAAATATTTGGGCTATAACTAGATATAAATATTAAAATTTCAGAGCAAAATGATTTCTGATTAATTAATCATTAAATATTCTCTCCGAATTTCAAAAACTACCTTTTCTTAATTTTAAATTGCTTACATGTGTTTTCCTGAATAAGTCGATCCTCTTGAATTTCCTGATAATTTGTACTTAATAATATATTTTATATAAAATAAATAATATGCAAAAAATACCAAGCCAAACATCAAATCCTGTAGAAAATACAAATATTTAGAATATGGCATATATATATTATAAAATTTCCTACCTCTATCAGCTAAAACCATTGGGAAAGTATCTTTAGGATCCTAAAAAGATTGCTTCAAGTTTTAAAAAATTACATAATATTTTGACTTACATTCAACACCCTTTGAAAAAGTCGATGAATTCAATGGTAATTATATTTAAATCCAGATTCAAATATAAATTCTTACCCTAAAACAATCAAAATTAATATATAAGTACAGCAATCATTAAACAATTAATTTATTTTAAAGTTAATTACAATCATGACTGGCTCTAAATTTGACAAAAAAACGAAAATTATTCTACTTATTATGGTTATTAAAATATGAATTGCAAACCCTCCAAATCCGTGCTGGAAAAAGACTAAAAATAAAAATATTTAGACTAAATTTTAGAAAAATTCAGCTGATCTGAATACCTGGTCCTTTTTTGGGCATATCCCTGCCAGCATCAGGTGTTTTTGAACTATAAGGGATTCTAAAAAATAAATTTTTGATTAAAAATCACAGCGGATTTGTTAAAAAATTTACCTAAAAAGTGACAGAAAATATCCATCCTACAATATTAAAAAAATTTAGATTGAGAAATTCATATTTATATAATGTATCGGACATCTGTTTCACTGAAATGAATAAAAAAAGTTGAAAATATTTTGAAAAAATTAAAAATTTGTATATATTTACGCTTCATGAAGTTGGAATGGATATCCAGCGTTTGTAATAAATTCATCCTGAGAATTTTTGTAAGAATTTAAATTTTAAAATTTTATATTTTGAAACACTATTACAGTTCTCATTTTCGCTTCTGGAGTTTCCACGTTTGCAAAAAGTGATAAAATTTCATTAAGACTGTTAAAATTCTTAAAATAATTATATTTTATTGAAATTCGGATATATGTAAATCTACCTAAGGCCCAAATTTGCACATGAATTCTCATTAGGAATTGGACATTCTGATGGAAAAACCTCATTAAATAATCGAATATCAATTTCTGGAAGGATATCTTTCAACTTATTCAATCTTAGGGTGAATTCATCATTTCCAAATCTTTTAATTGGTGTTGGCGAGCCGCCTTCGCCAGTACTTTTGCTAGCGTTTTCTATTTCAAGAACTTTTGGCACTAAAGAATCCTGAAATTTTGGTATTTTAAAAAATGTAAAGAACTTTGACAATTTTTATTAATTTACCCAAACTTTTTCTTTGACAGTCATACCAAGGATTAAATCATAATGAGCATATTCTTTAACATCTTTTCGATCTACTAGTTGACCTTTTGATTTCATTAAGAGTTCTAGAGCTTTCATATCCTGAAAATTATTTAAAATTTTATTAGACTAAGATTTAATTAGCTACTTGATCTTTAGTTAATAACTAGGATTTAATCAACTCACTATTTAATAAGTTCATTATTAATTGTGCGAGCAAAGAATGTAGGCATCTCGAATTGCCCCATATTTCGGGGTCAAAGGTCAATTTTCAGAATCGATAACCTCTAACACCACTTAAACCTCATTTTTGATTTTTCTTATTTGATTAACATGGAGAGCTTTTAAAGGGTCTTTTAAAGGGTCTTCTTAACCCCAATCTGGGGCAATCTGAAACTTTTGTCCAAATGACCAACCGAGACTATGGTCCTTCATGCCAAGTTTGGTTAATATCGTTCAAGTAGTTCTCGAAGTATTTTCTGGACAAACAGACAGACTGAAAGATAGTCGGGCAAAGTGCAAGCAAAGTTGAGTGGTAAGAGTAAGTGCTCGCTTCGCTCACCCAATTACCAAAAAATATGCATTTAATACTAATCGTAAGACTAATGATAAGAGGAGCAGATTTTAAATCAGTCGAAATATAAATTTTAACCTTTGAATCAGCGATAGTATCCGTGCTAGCGGTGTAAAGCGCTACTTTAGTATCAACCCTAGAAAGGTCGTATTCCCTAGCTCCCTCTAGGATCCGAGAATGCTGAGAAATATTTTTGTACTGAACTTCATCAGAAGTATCTCCGATTGATCGACTCCCAATTGGCGGATTACTTCGAAAAAATGCTTTTTTATCATAAGGACGATAACGACGTGTCTGTCTATTTTGCAGGTAGTGATTGAAAATATGCAGACTCATTGATTCAGCTCGTACTTGAAAAATTGTTGAATTAGAATAAAATTATAAAAAATTATATTCTATTACCCATGTACTCTGGCAGTTTGTTCTGTGGAAAATTTACAAAAATAGATCATAAAAACATGTTTTATTAATCATTAAATTAGTAAGAATTTCTATAGGTTACAGTTACAGGACTGAATGTCATAATTAGACGAAAATTTAAAATTTTCTTACACAATCTATTTCACATTCGTTGATTCCTCCTTGACAAAATTGCTATATTATTTTGAATCCTTTTTTGTAATAATTTATCACAAGTGAAAAAACTTACCAACATCAAAGAAAACTTTACTACATTTTTTCAAATGTTCCTTGTCCAATTTAGGATTACAGTTTACAAAAGCCATTGGTTTCTGAGTTTTTTTATTGATTTTTAACACGGGCTATTTTCAAAAAAATCAGAAATTTTTTTATAAAAATTGATAAATTTCAATTTTTTGATAATATATGTTTTCAAATTATATAATTGAGAAAGCCAAGTTATATAAATCATAATTTAACTAGACAAAAGAAGGTAAGTATATTACCTTAAGCATTGCATCATAATAATTTTTATCATATTTTAGAAATCCTTTGGATGTTGAATGTTTCATATAAACAAGTGGTGAAATGACGCTGACTAGTTTAACTTTTTGGTTATATTCAGGTCGTTCTGAAATATAAAAATAACAAAATTTAGTTCTTTGATTTTGATATTATCAGTATTATTAGATACTTGAAATTAACCAGAAGCAGAAGTTAATTTTTTTATTAAATAAATATTTTTTTAACAACTTAGAAATAGGAAAGGATTTGGAGGATTTGTAATTTTATTTCAAAAAGTCGATTTAAAATGCATATCACCGATATTGCCAATTTTACTCTAGAATTTACCTGATAAAGTAATAAATATAGTCCCACCATTTTGTCCACTTGCGATATAAGTGAGTGCTTCTTTTTGAGTTTTCTCCAAAATAAAATCAATCATAACTATTTCATATTATCAAAATTTTAATTTTGTCTAAGCATTGATAATTGATACTACAAGGATATATAGGTACATACCTGGTAAGTCATGAATCGCAATCTGATGCCAACTTTTTATAAAATATTTTAAAAAGGAAAGAGAAAATTGAAATTTTATAAATTTCTTTGAAATCATATTACATTGTATAAAGAAAAAAAATTTAAATTACGAGAATTCCCAAAATGAATCATCATCTTTGGTAAATTTCGTATGCTTCAATGAGAGAGTCGTTCCTCGATTATTTCCCAACCAAACGTCAAAGCCTGACAAAATTAAATTTATTTGACAATTAGCAATCTTGTCATTGGCATCGAAAATTCTGAAAAGTTACCATGATTGACAAAATTTATGGGAAGAACATTGCCCCTTTCATCGTTGAGGAACCAATGTTGACTTTAAGATAATAATTATTAAAAATTTTAAATAATTTTAGATATTCTGGATAACCTACCTAGACACTTGAAAAAAATAAAAATTAGTTAACTTGAATGATTTTATATAGAATTCTCGCTTACTATAAAAACCATGCATTATGAATATTGGATCTTTTTCATTGGATCCTTTTGGATTTTTTCCATCTCTTGTTAAAATTCGATGCATTTTCAAAATATAACCATCCTAAGAATAATGTAGTGAATAAACTTTGTACTTTGTTTTATATATAAATCAAAATTAGTATTTTATAATCTTTTTTATACAGTGCCATCAATGGTAAAAATTTTTATTTTAAAAATATCTAAAATTAAAATAATCGCCTTTATTCTTTTTTGATAAGCACTGTATAATATTATGATATAGAAAATCGGTTTTTTCGTTGAATTTTATACTTGAGTTGTAACTTGATGGCTTTCAGCATCATATCCCAAATCTTGAACAAAATCTTCCTGAAAAATAAAAAAATTAAAATATTGAATGGTCGATTTGGTGTCGTTTAGAAACAAATTTAGATTTGTTTTCGGGATGAAACTGATATTTTGACATAAAATTTACTTTAACTTGCACATTTCTACATATAGATATGTAAATAAATTTCAGGTCTAAATAACAACCGAGATCAGAATCTCTAAATTTCAAAACCTTTTCAAAAAAACCTCTAATTTAGCAATGGTATGTATTTAAAAAATATTTAAAAAAATTTTAATATCACTTACAGTTGTCTTATTTGCATTTGGATTCTCATATTTATCTAATAACTGGAAAAGTTCGTCTTCGCTCATCCCATAACAAGAATTTGGAAGCGGGTTCACACAAACGGGTTTCGGCTTGATCGTTTCATTCAATTTAATTGTAACAAATTTATCACACAAGTCCATACACCATACATATTTAAGATTTAATGATATTAAATAGAATAAGATTATATTTAACAACATATTAACTCAATGTAATAATTAGCTAATACTATCTATTTGTATTACAATTATCATTAAATATTTAATTTATAAATTGCCATAATAATTAATACGATGGAAATTTTGAAAAATGTTTTCTAAAAAAGAATGTTCAAGGTTTATGCAATACTCGAGTTGTTAAACAAATGCTACCCTAGCAAATTATTATTAAGAAAACTTTCTATTTTAAATGCACTATCTTTTAAGTATAGTAGGTTTAATTAATTGTTTAAATTTTTTAAATTGACATAATTTTATGATATAAACAATCGGTTTTTTAAATAAATTTACTAGAAATAATGTAATCAATAAATGCATTTTAAATAATTTAAACAAATAAAATGTTTTAAAAATTCTATAATTTAGTAGTATCACAATAACAATCAAATGAATTTTTAACAAAATTATTATAAAATTGTTCAAGATATTTAGTTAATAATTCCCGGATAATATCAATTTTAAAATGCAGCTGTTTAATGGTAAATATACTTTAAAAACATTCAATTATTTATCCATTTTTTATTTTTGTAATTTTTAAATATTACAAAATCTATAACTCCTAAAGTTTAAAATCCACAGAAACCAATTAGTGTCATATTTATACAATGTTAACTGTAAAAAATTATTAAAATATATAACAAATTCAAAATAGGTATTAGCTTGTATAATAGCAAATCAGCTTGTATAATAAACATATTGAACTTTAATATTGTTTTATATTATTGCTCAAATATAAGTAATACATGATTAATTAGTATTTTGCTTTCAATTGTAGGTTTGCGATTCTTGGGATTTGAATATTTTCATATCTAGGATATAAATATAGTTAGGTACTCATATAGTAATAAATAATAAAACAGTTTTATACAATTAGTAATAGAAAAATACCTGAAATACTTATAGATGTCGATAATGATTTGATCCATTTCTTGAATTCTGGATGAAATAGCATCATAATGAAAAACACGAGGAATGGGACAAAATTTAAAATCTCCATAAGGTATCCAAACCATTTGAAATACAAATCCTCGTAAATTAGAAATATGACTATGGCTCGGAATATCCAATTTGGACCAGCCAGCATAAATAATTTTGAAAATATTGCAAACCTATAATAAATAGAATAATACATTAAGCGTCTATGTTAAATATTCTATTTTAAGCTTACGATTTTTCAGAATTTTTCATATTTTCCCGGGCAAATTTAGCATCGTTTCGAAGTCTATGGATAATCCACCAAGTATGAGCAAACATAGCACAGTTTAGAATCACACAAGGAAATACTGAGAAATGTGTCGCAAAATTCAAATTTATATCATATAAACTGCATTGGATACCATATTGTCGGTATTTGAAGCCATTGTATAATGTTATTCCAATAGGTATTAGTGGTGTAAGTAAAGATATGAATAAGTAGGTGGAAAATTTTGAAGACCCTTTGCTTGAAGTGATGCCTTTTCTTTTTAATGTCCTATTTATGATAATAAAAGTAAAAATTTTGAAATTTTGGGTGATAATATTCTACTTACAAAAAACTCCACCAGAGGTCAAAATTGACGCAAGATATTGCAAAATTCGATGAAAGGTAGAAAAATATTTGAAAAAAATCTAAAAAAAAAAATTGAAAAATGTGACTTAAAATTGATTCAAAATTTAAAATTTTGATATTTTTAAAAAGCTATTTTAAAAATTTACCCAAAATTTTACAACCTGGAGTAAAATATCCTGTATTTAGAAGTTGCCAAATGGCAGTAAATTTGCATAGGAAATAAATTAAAAAATACGATGTTAGAATATGACCATTCCAATTTCTTTGGATTATGTAACTGTTGATAAATGACATGAATGGTAATAGGACAAATGTGAGTGACCATATTAAGGCTAGTCTTCTGGAAAAAAGTTCAAGTTTTTCCTAAAAAGTAAAATGTTATAAGTAATACCCACATAATTTAAAATTTTGATTTTCTTACGTCATAGTCAGTATCACGACAGTATAACAATTGAGTACATTTATCGAAATTGTCAAGACAAAATTGACCAATTTTAGTTTTTCTATAACTTGTGATAACAAAATTTCTAAATGGATCTTCATAAATTATTTCCAATTCTGATGTATTGGTTTCATTTGGGTAAAATAATAACACTCGGTTTGCAGGACAATTTGATAATGTATGGATATTTGAACAATTTAGCTTCTCATTATATTTCAAAGTAAAATTTTTAGAAATGTTTGAAAAATATCTGTGAGGTTGAATTTTTGTCATATTTTCGCATTTATTCTCAAAATTGAGTCTTTCATTGGCCATACAACATTTTGGTAGAATCCTATTTCCATTAGTATGAGCAAATCTATCATATAAATATTAGTTTAATGAATTATTATTTATTCAAAATTGAACTTACGCATTTATTCCAGCTCTACCATTATTGTCTCCGAATATTGCAGCAATAATTAAAAATATGACTGACAAAATACACATTTTAATACACTTTTTACATCCTATTTCAATTTAAATCATGGTTTCTACTTTTTCAAATGAATAAAATAAAATTGCCCTATATTTCACTACCATAAAGTAATTATTAAAGTAATTTTTTCATAAAAATCCTTGAAATTTTCTAACCAGTTTTGGTAGTGCATGTCAATCTACTAGGTAGTAATACAATACATACTAGGTAGTGCATTTATACATTGTATTTGTGTATAAAAAATCATTTTTATAAAATATGCTTATTTTGCAAAAACTTGTCTTAATATTAGGGTAGTACCTACATATGCCCATGCCTATATGCAATAGATATGATATAGGAATATTAAATGTGAGAACCAAAAATATTATTATTAGATGTAATTATCTGATAATTATCGTTATTTTGGTTATTATTATTATGAGTTATTTTGAACATTTCAATTATTTTTATTATATCCTATACTCTCTAGTATATAATTTTACAATATATTTAGTATCGTATGGTACTTTAAACAATAAATTGACCTAGGCCTGTACCTGTATAGAACTACTAACTATACTTCCAGTTTTATTTCTAACCCATTTTTTAAATTCTGGATGGAAAACCATCTGGATAAAAAACACTAGAAATGGAACAAAATTTAAAATCTCCATTAGCAAACCCCACCATTTGAGGTACAAATTTTCGTAAATTAGTAATATGACTATGGCTCGGAATATCCAATTTGGTCCATTTAACATGAATAATTTTGAAAATATTGTAAACCTAAATATATACAAGGTAATAAAAATTTTATATGTTTAGCTTGATATAGGTATTAGAAAATTATAAATAAACTTACGATTTTTCTGAATTTTTTAAATTTTCTCGAGCAAATTTTGAATCACTTCGAAGGTCATGGATATTCCACCAAGTATGAACAAACATAGCACAATTTAGTATGACCAGAGGAAATATGGGGATTTGAATCGCAAAATTCAAACTTTGTTCATAATAAATACAAAGTACACCTTTGGTCCGATATCTCAAGCCATAGATATTAGTTCCAATAATTGGAAATAATGGAATTCCAAGTGTGAACAGTAAATATTTGGTAAATTTTCGAGATCCTTTTGTTGAGACTGGGCGCTTCAATTTTAGGCATCTAAATTTCATATTTGGAAAAGTATTTATATCAATTTTAATTATCATATGACAGGCTTTAAATAGCTTATGAATTTTGAGATTTTTTGATAATTTCGTAGTAATACAGATAAGTTCATAAATCTGCCCTGAAAATATCAAAATACCTATTACAAAGTTCAAAACCTTCTAAAACCTGTCTTAAAGTTTCTGATAATTTGATCAAAATTTACATAAATTTACATAAAACTCCACCAAAGATCAAAATTAACGCAGGTTATGGCAATATTTGCTGAGAAGCAAAAGAATTTTTGCAGGAAATCTATACAAAATATGATAAAATTTGAAATTTTCTTAATTTTTATTGAGTTTTATGGTATGAATTAAATATTACCTACCAAGAATATCGCATCCCGGGGATTGAGACCCACTTCTCAGAACTTGTAGTATCACAGTTAATTTACATAAAAAATAATTAACAAAATAAGCAGTAAGAATATGTCCATTCCAATTTCTCTGAATTATAAAACTATTAATTATAGCCATAAATGGCAGTATAATTAACACTGAGCTCCAAATTATAGCCAATCTTTTAGAAAATAATTGGAGTTTTTCCTAAAAAGATAATAATTTTCAAAATCAGGATGTTCAAATTTAAAAACATTTTCGAGCTATCTCTAATCTACCCCTTTTTATTGCTTATACTTACATCTTGAATTGTATCTTGACAATAGATTAGAATAGTGCAATTATCTTGAGACTTTTCAAGACAAAATTGTCCAGGTTTTGTTTTCCTCCAAGCAGACGCAAAAACTGCTCTATAAGGATCCTCATAAAGTATCTTTGATTCTGAATTCTTATTATTTGATGGGTAAAATAATTGTTTTTGATTAGCAAGACAATTTGATAATGAACTTATCCTTGTACAATTTGGTATTAAATTGATTTCAAATGTGATATTATAATCTGACTTTATATCAAGTTGAAGCTCAGAATTTTGCTCACATTTTTTATCCAAATTTAGAATTTCATTGAAAGGACAACATTTTAGTAGAAATTCCTCTGATTTGATAAATGTAAAATTCAAGAAATTTTCATAACTGTAATTAATTATACAATAGTAAAATTACCAAGTATAAATTTTTTTGTAGTCTTGAAATTTTAAAATTCAGAATCTTACAAAGTTTGATTTTGTAAATTTGTCTTAATCGAAGTCTCAATATCCTCTCCAAGTCCAAATGAGAATAGAATGAAAATAATTATAAAAAATTCAAAAATACTCATTATTTTAAGATAATTTGATCTAATTAGTTTCTAATAAATTATGTTATATTATACTGATATTGATACATAACAATGTATTATTGTTTATTTTATAACATAACTGATGATTCTGATGAATGACACTATAACAAGAATAAAAATAAAATAAATATACCAGTATTAATTACCTACTTTTTTAGACAACTTTTTTATAAATTGAATCAATAAGTTGAAAAAAGATTTTTGATTATCCTTGAAAAAATTTATAAACCAGTTTACATTTTTATTAACTTTTAGTACCAGGGATGTGAATATGTCAGATTTTTGATTGCTTATAATTTTGCTCTGTTTTTTGTAGTTGAATTTTTTATGATTTTTATTATTTTAATATATACAACCCTGACTGTTATACGAATCATACGCAAATATTAAAAAATTTCTTAGATATCCTATATAAAACCTGTTACAAAAATATCTTTATAAAGGCAATTTATCTGCTACTGCTGTTCTGTAGGTAGGTATCTACTTTTTTTGATATTTATAAAAGGCTATTCTAAAAATAATCCCTATTGTTGATGCTATAATATGTAAATAGTAATTACTTAATAAGTTATAAATCATCATTCTTTTTGCTACGTATTAATCTTTAGCATGTATTATGTATATATAAATCGCCTAGTATTTTTATTTAGTATTTTTTTTTCAATTTAAACAAATTGTATACCACAAATAAGAGATTTGATGGTCAAATTATAAATTTTTGTTAAATATTTAATTATATTTATTGCATAGTTGTAGTTTCAACTGGTTCGACTGTTGTTGGTCGTGGTCTTC
>JAQIXA010002939.1:0-15722 GCA_034699045.1 Nanhermannia cf. coronata Gr-Ori-00579 | reverse complement strand
GTCCTAAAAACCGTGCGGGTCACTTTAGGGTGCAAATTTGGTGTTTGTGGTTAATTTCTAACCTATTAAAATACATTTCGACGAAAAAAAAATTTCGATTTTTTCAAAAATTTTCCCAAAGTGGTCCTATTTGGTAAAAGCTAACCCTCATAGAGCAATATACCTGTAAGATTTATACTGTATCAGCACTAAATGGTTCATAAAAACCGATGTCATTTAGCATAATGCAAAAAAACCAAAATCTAATTGGAAATTCCACACAAAATCTGATTTCTTTGAAAAATGGAATTTTTTAAAACTAAACATCTTTTTGAGTCTTTAATGATACTTTAATTTTATCGATATTTTTTATACTAGAATTATGATTGTATCTAGAAATAATATTTGTAGTACCCTACCCTACTTTATTTTGAGAGATTTAGAATTTGGCTAAAATCTTATGGTTCAGAAAAATTTATTACTTACTTATAAGCTCCGAATCTAATAAAAGTTGCTAAAAATTTATCAATTTTTCAATAATATTTAGGTTTATGATATTTAAGGGTTTATTTGCCAAAAATATCTCAATTTTAACTCATATTGATATTGATATTATCGACATTTCACTAACACCTTATCTTATGACAATCTTGATAATATAATCGCTAAAACAGTGAAAAACATGTAAGAAAAATTGGAAATTTGATGCATTCGATATAGGTAGTGTATTTTACAAATATTGATCAGGTTTATGCAAAGAAATTGTATAAAATACGAGTATAAATGCTCAAATGTTTTGATTATGCGGTTTATGGTAAAAGAAAAAAGCGAAATATTTTATGCAGTAGAAATTAAACAAGTTCGTAAACTTACAAGTCGGCCCAGACCAGACAGGCCTTACTTATTACTACTTACCCTTATACATTATTACTGTATGATTATCCAGCTGATGAAAAATAAAAAAGAAGCCCATCAACTTATTTAATAGTTTCAAATCTTCAGGTTCTTGGAGTAGATCTTCATATTATTTAAAATGTCTTAAATGTTCAGTCTTCAGCTTCAGTAGTTCAACTTTGGAAAAAATCCAAAGTTGTTCAATATCTCCTACCTAAGTGGTTGATTACAAGAAGTACTATTACTTTTGCCCATTTAAAAGCAACTACTACGACTTTATAGTCGTTTCTCTTTAGGCTTGCAATTTTTATTGGACCACCATGTCAATCTACAAGAACTCTAGTATAGTATACCCAAGTAGTAAAGAAATTTTAAGTATTGTCCTTTAAATGCTCAAGCTACTGACTACTGGGAAATTCTTTTGGTCATTTACAATAAATTAGGCGATAATGTGATGGATATTTTCATCATCAAAAAGTAAATACAAGATTTTTTAGTTCTAAAGAATTTCAGCTCAATACATACACTATACATACCTAAATGTATCTGTATTTATTATAAACTTGATGGGAATCACATCTTTAAACTTTTAAGTATCAAAGGTGAAAACGAAGCTGCACTTTTGCATTACAGCTACTACCTAGTATCTATATGGGGAATTCACAAGTCTTAAATCTTTCAAAATTTTTATATTTGTGATAAGTTATTCGTATAAAAATCTCGTTAAATTCTTGGACACTTGTTCAAATATGAAAAAATTATAGAAATATCATTCTTAACCTAGGCGAGTATACCTAAGAAGGTAAAGGGAAATTTTTTAGACATTTTAGCTTTGTCAAAATACAGTGTACACTACAGCTACTTCAAAATACTAGTTAGGTAGTTATGTATGTTTTTGTGTAAAGAAATAATTATCGATTTGCTTTTAGACTTGTGACTAAAGATTTGAAAGATTTGAAATTTGAAGCCAAAACTGATAATTAAATGTTCTTAACTGACATATTTCTCACAAGTCAAATCATTTCATATTGTATAAGTATGCTAGTGTATTTTACCTCATTTTTCTTTAGAAATTTTTCTATTGTCTGTCCCAATGACAAGTGCCAAATATAAGTAGGTAAGGTAGTTAGGTACTTGGAGACTGACTGAGGTTTGTTGTCTGTTTTTCGTGCCAACGACTCGAAGGGGAGCCAAAAAAGACAAGGCTGATAAATACATTTTTATCCTCAGTCCTCAGTAGTTGTCTTTGCGAGGATTATTAAAGGTTTAAGTCGCCTACTATCTATCAAAATATCTACATTTTTATGCCCACTATAACTACCTAAGTAAGACCTAATCTCAAAGCAGTCAAATCTATGTTTAAGGTGTATAAGGTCAAATCAACCGTTTTTAAGTTAATAAGTAGATAGATTTAAGCAAAATTTTTAAACTATTTTTCGCTTGAGAACTATCACAGTTCTCAGTTAAGGAAATTTAAGTAAAGAAATAAGTACCGAAGTACCATATCAAAAATGGTAATGGTTACACTTTTTAGTAGGTACCTATGTATTATTATATTACTCATCATCAGTATCTGAACTAAAAAGGTGCCCTTTTCTCATTACCAGTCACTTTAATGGCAAATAAGTTAATAAGTAAGTAATCCTGCTATTTTCCAAAATTTTCTAGAATTTTGTAGAATTTTAATGGAAATTGAAACTATGATCAAAATATAAAACTATCCTGCTGGTAAGTAGCCTAAAATTGAGTTTAGCTTTAAATGGATATTTTATCATTTACTCAAATATTTTCGACATTAGGTAGGTAGGGCACTTTGTACTATTGTCAATAGAATCGCACTTGTGTACACAAAACCATTAAAATTTCCTAAAATTTCTCAAATCCGAGATATCCAAGATAGATGATCGTTTGTCTTTCTCGCTTTTGCCTTTACCTTTGTCTTTTCAATGCCCATCATATCTTCTACTACTTATATTCTGTATTTGATGTATTGGCCATCATCATATCAGTAAAATTTTGAGCTCAAGACATTTTTACAGATATACTTGGGTTTGTAAGGGGTAGACGATGACGAAATGATAAACTAACCTCAACCATTACCAATATTTTGTACTGTGATAGGATTTAAGATTCGACAGAAAAATTGAAAAATTTCAAAACCAAAAATTGCGTCAAAGACTTTGAAGTGGTTAGTTAGGGGTTTAAGAAGTAATATTTATTTATTTTACTTCCCTGGATCCTGAGAACAAGATAACCTGAGCCTCAAAACTCGAAAATTTAAAACCATAATAACCCGGATGATAATCTGTACCCTGCAGTAATAGTAGGTACCTTCTTTAAAATCTCGATATATTTCAAGCTTTCAGGCAAGTTTCATTAAAGGATTGAGATTCAAATTTGAAATTGAAAAAGGGTTCTTTTTCAACCAACCTGTAGGTATTGAGAAATAAACTAATCAGTCAAAAAAAACCCCAAAAGAAAGCTCAAAGTTTCAAAAGTTCAGTAGAATTGAGGAAATAGAAAAATTTGGTGGATTAGGTAAACTTTTGATATTTGAGAAGAAATAAAAAAAGGGGTTCCTTTACCTTATCTTACATAAGAGAACCCTTTTTCAATTTTAAATCATTTTTATGATGCCCTTGAAACTTTGTGTAATCTAAACCAACAACAACCTGCTTTATTTTTCTGTTAAAAATTACCCAGAAAGACAAAATAGCCAACAAGTAGTTCAAAAACCCTTTTGAAAAGTTTGACCCATTTTTAGCCCTTTTTCTGTAAAATCTGTAAAACTTCAAGGGGTTCAAAGGGACCTTAGAATAACCTGTCACCTTATGACATATACCTACCAATATACCTGTATCTGTATCTGTATCCTATTGTATCTTTTATAGTATTTTTTGTTTAATACGTAACTCTGTAGGATATTTGAGATTTTGGATCCTTTAGCCAAAGGGTTTCAATTATTTCGCAGATATTCAACCCTTCAAAATCCTATAGGTAGGCATAAAAGAATGAGTAATGATTTGAAGCACTTTGCTTTACATTTCCAGGCCTTTAAATTTGAATTTTAAGGACCCATATATTCTTATCTAAAATAACCATTAATTCATTTTCTATTCAAATCATTCGATTTGAAGGTATTTCCTACAATACTTGGGTATTACATATTCATAAAAGAAATACATCCTGCTTTTGATCTTTTCCCTTTCTGTATGATTTGAATGAATAGAGATCGGTATGAAGAGATTTAAATTTTCAAAAGGGTTACACTTGCACTTGTACTAGAGTTTTGAAATTCAAGATTTTGGACCTTGAGACCTTAACCTAGTGATCATGAATCACCCAAATTGTACTGTACTACCTTTACGTACATTTAAGGGTACAATATTGAATTAAAAGTGACCATGTTTAGAGGTAATTTCAATTGCTTGTAAAACTTTAAAACTACTGGAGATTTTATGTTGATCATTCTAGAAAGTAAACCAAAGTGGTTGGAAAACCAGTTCCCTAGAGAGGTAGTAAAAATTACAGAAATTGTAAAATATGAATTAAAAAAGTGGGGGAAAAGTGTTTTTAGTTTTTTTAAAAGTTTTTTGAGTTTTAGGTCAGGATCCTCAGGTTTGATGTGGAGGAGGTCACAGCAAGGGTTCTCGGGTCATTTTGAAAAATCTGAAGAAAATTGGAATTAGGTAGAATGAGAGAAACAGAGATTCTGACGCAATTCCCATCCCGCTGTTTTCACTCATTTCCAAACTCTCCATGTTTTCGGCTCCCTTTTTATCTACTTAAATTTCATTTATTTCATTATCTTTCTCTCACTACAATTGTTGTACTTTTCTTAAGATTTGAAGGTATTTCATCCAAATCGAAGATTGTCAAGAGTTAAATGATAATTAATTATAATCGAGTAAGTAAAGTAGTTCATCACTTAAGTTGTTCTTAGGTGATGCAAAAAGGCTCATTTTTGGCTACCTATAAGGTTTGAGCTACATTTAAATCTTGATATTTTAGAAAATAAAAGTACGATATTTCTTATTTGATATTTCTTATTAAAATTTGAACCAAAATTATGATTTGTAGGGCCAAAATCTTTGATAAAATAACTTCAAAATATATTCAAAATACCTATAGCTCATATTGAAAGAGACTTTTAAAAGTCTTAGATGCTTGGTATTCTAAATTCTCTCTAAATTTCAAGTTTGAAATCCTAGATTTCGCGATATATTCACAAGAATCTACGAATTTAGATCATTCTGAAGATTTTAAAGACCAATTCTTGAAAGATTTTGTAAAATCTTTGATTCTAAAATATTTCCTCTTTGATTTTGTGATTTTGGACCAAATGACCGACTTTTGATACATATTTTAATAGCCATATGCATGTAGTTCATTCTTAGTTGTTCCAAGCAGAGAAATAAATATCAAAGGAGGCTCAAATAAAAGAAATATGGAAAAAAGAACAAATCACACTGACTTGTTTTATTTCTGTATGGAACTCATACTGACTAAAATAAAATAACAACAACTGTTTCTCATACCTAACTATACCTGTACTACATTACGGAGTATACTCACATTTGGTAAAAAAAAACTGAAATCTCAGGGAAAAGACAGAAGGCTATATGTATTACACATTTCTTTCAAAAATATTTGACAAATGAGTTTTAATTTCAACTTCACAATTTACAGATTTCATTGGTTTTTTCAAAACTGAAAAAAAAATCAATATCTTGCACGTGTAACCCATGTACACCGTATCGAAGTATTGACCACCTTGTGCCTTTTTTATCACATTTTTTTGACACTCTTACTTGGTTTACCAAATTTTGAAATTTTTCGTAAAAAAATTCTTTACATCTTATTATATTCTCTATACTTTGTATACTTGACTTTGATTGTCAATTATATAGCATTGTTGCAGTAATTTGACCATTTTTTGAACTTTATTGTTGTTGATATATGATACAAGTACAATATATCCTAATCGTAAGTTACATAAAAGTAATTGTGACATCATTTGAGAATAGGGAATAGTTGTAATATTTAGAGTCACAGTAGTCTTTATATCCATACTAGTTCAAGTATAAAAAATAAAAATCAGGGACTTTTTCAGATTCAGACAATTTGTCCAATTTCAAGAGTCCATAAGACCATTCTTGTGTGAATTTATCTGCAATACATGCATCTACTCGTACAATTCTGCAATATAGTGAAATTTTAAAAAATGTTCTTATTACGAGCAGAAATCGCGAATTTTTTGACCCGATTTTGATACAAAAAAGGTGTAAAAAACATTATCGTTTTTATCCAATTTTGTAAACTAGGATCTTACAAATGACACCTTTTCTAACTAAAAGTCCCAATTGATAAGATCTAGGTGCGGGTGCATAAGAAAAAATGGGTAAAAACCACAAAAAAAGTCCAAAAATTCTTTTTTAAACGATGATAAAAAGTGGATGACACAGCAATTTTGTAAAAATTGGGGTGCAACCACAGAAAAATGTAGAAAGATTCTTTTCTCACACCCACAAATAAGTGTAAGAAATAAAAAGTAATCACATGTGTAATTGTATAACATTCTTCTTTCATAGGTCTGTATTTCTCTATCATTGTATAGTGTAAGTCATTTTACTCAAAATTAAGAAATTTGTAAGCCGTCAACCGCAAAAGTATGGCCAAATAAAGTTTTTAAAACTTTTTTTTGAAAATCACGCCCAGAGTTGTTCTCTTCTCTTAACCATGAAATTTGTCACAGTACATAGTCCTACTACATAGTAGTAAGTAAAGTAAGACCATATGACGATGATATAATGATCATTATCATGATCGAAACATCTTTTATCTTTAGTAAAATAAAATGCTTCAAGGCTCAAGGTATCGTCGAAAAAAGATTTCATTTTCACGCCTCGTCAATCGTCAACTGACATGGTGCGGGCTGACATGGACTGATGGTCATACCTCTTTAATTTCATTCACAAAATATTTTAAATTCATCGTTTTTTTCGAAAAACACGAAAAAATCCCGAAATTTCAAGCCGAAAAAATGGAATAAAATGGCATATATTTACAAAAAAGATTTCAATATCATGTTTATTTGAGCCTTATATCTAAAATCTCTAGATTCTAGTAGCCATTCTATAGTAGTTCGTAAGATAAAGCTTTTTGAAAATTTTTATTTGAGAAAATGACAGTGTAACTTCGATATATAGGATCTAGTAGCCATTAAAACACAACGAAGATTATATCTTATCCTAGAGTCCTAGAGTCTCAAATTATCCATGATAATGATATTAGATGTAAGAAGCCGTTTTCCTTAGGCCACAGGCATTAACAATCAGGATTCAGAATTTTGCTGATTTCATTATTAAAATGTTAGAACTGTTCATGTATCTACCTAGGTACATTAGTTTAGTAGGTACTACAGGTAAAAATCCATATAATAAGGTTAGGCAGGTAGGTACTTAATATTTAGATGACAACAAAATAAGAAACCCGAGGAGACGTCTTGATTTCCCAGCTAGATTAATAGAAGCGGATTATAATAACAATTTACAATAGATAATGGAGCCACTATACTCACTGCCATCATGAAATACGAAAAATGATTATTATGATTACAAAATAACCATTAACTAAACATGACATTTTCGACCATCAGATCCACAGCACAGAACTGGCACTAGCACAGCCCTTGGCCACTTTTCATCCATTTCCGAGGATTAAAAATGAAGATTAAGTGGCATCGTCCACAATTATCATCTTATAAGTACAGCAGAATCTCTCAATCAAGAGAAATCAAGAGAAAGTCAGAAAACGATCAAATATTTTTAAAATATAAAAAATTTCAAAGTACCATCATTACCAAAAATATCCCAAAGATTTCTATCATTCAAATAAATCTGATGCTTAATACTTAACTGACTAACATATTACAATTTCAGATACTTTTCATAGCTTTATACTTATAGATAGGTTCCATTGTAGTAATTCTGTTGCAGTATGCAGTATACAGTCTAAAAATGAAAATCCGACGCCTTTATTTATGAATTACCTCAAGTTAAGATGATTAAAGATACAATTTTTAGATTTTAGATACAATATTTCAATATTTCAATAGTGAAGTCGTCGGTAGCATCATAATTTGAGTAAAGTAGTCCACTAAACTAGACTAGACTATCGAAAAATCAAAAAATTGGCTCCATCCCCCTTATAAATACAGTAAATACTTCGTAACTAACTTTTAAATATCACCCTTATTGGTTACCCGAAGGTTATTTGAATTTTAAAATTCACTTCATCTTCTTTAATAATGCTATTATGTTGTACAAAAGGAGATTGTAATTTGAGCTGACTTGAAATCTCCAATCTGGAAATAAACCCCAATACAAATCATAAATCAAGTAAAGATTTTGACTTTTCTATTTCTAGCTTCTTATACTATTTAGGTAGGGTACTTATAAGCCCTTAACTTTGCGTGTTATAAAAAACATAAAAATAACCAAATCTTTAAAAATTGACCACCCCCTGTTACGCTTTGTAATTTTTTAAAATTTCCTCAAACTTCAACGGCTCAATTTAGAATTTTTGATCACATTTCGCTCTCAATTCTCTTTTTAAGTACCTAGTACTTACTTGTAAAGCCTTATTATACCTATATCTATAAGTACAAGTACCTACCTACTTGTGATTGTGATAATTAACCATTATTTGAAGTTTTATGCCTTAAATGTGTCCAAAAAACCCAAAATTACGCGGGTAAAGTAGCCTACTCATAGACCGTTGTTGACTAAAATCTTCAAAGCATAACGAAAAATATGAAGATAGGATGTGTTGATAATAATTGGGACCCTTTTTAAGACTCAAGTCTCAAGACACTGTATAATATAATACAGAATAGCCTACTAGTAGTAAAAAATGGATAAGAAAGGGCAAGTTTTGAGGTCAAAAATAATTCGAACAACGGCTACTTTTATAAAGTACCTTATCTATGTATGTATGTACCTAAGTATGTTATTTTTTATAGAGAAATTGGACGTGTTCTCAAGTCTGGGAAAACAAGCAGAGGAAGTTGGACACAAAATAAAAATGTAGGTATTAATAGGTACTTATACTAGTAGGCACAGCACTGTAATAAGAGAAAGAAATCGGTGAGGGTGATTTTTCGAAAATCTATTTTAAAAGTTTCTCACAAACAAGGGCCAAATCTGAGTCATTCATCTTTTTTCTTGGTGTAATTTTTATGAATGAAACTTCTAAGACTTTGTATACCTACGAGTACGAGTACTGGTAGTATCTACTACATACTAGTAGTAATGTGTAGGTGGAATACGATATTTGACAACAGGTGTGGTTTTTTCCAAGTTTTCTGGAACTCGAATGGAGTTTTTTTTACACTTGGTACAAGTACTGTAACGGTGACCGTATGTTTATTTCCTTATTCTGCCTTACTATCTACTATACTATGTAAGAGTACTTGGATTTAATTATTTGTTACTCAAAATAAACCAAAGTTAAGTAACCCTTAAACCCTTAAAATTATAAGTAGGTATGCTAGTAGTAGTAAGTAAAGATTGGGAAAGGAAATAGTAAGTTAAGTCAATTTTAAGGTGGCAGTCGGTTAGGCGGGCGAACGGACGGAAGTTGGTAAAAAAAATCGACTTAACCTTTGAGAATATAAAAATGAGAATAAAAGTTGATGTCGATCGAGCTCATTTAATTCATTGAGGAAATTGTTCAAATTTCAAATTGCACATCTGTGAAAGTTGTAATAAATATGTATACATAGAACCTAGAAAGAAATGGGAACAAAGAGTGATATGATAAGGAAAGCAAAAGCTTCAAAAAGTCCATTTTTTCTAGATTAAAATGTCCTAACCATCAAAGAGCTCACATTAAAAATCTAGTGTTCTAGTGTAATATATTCGACTATAGTATTTCCTAATTTCTTAATTTTGGGTAAAAAAGACTCAATTTATAATGATACTCGGCTAATCTTAAGTACCCAGATACAAAAGTTGAAAAATTGAAATATTAGAGCTGGTTTTTGAGAAATGGATGCAAAAAAGTGGCATTTGTCAAAAGAATTTGAAAAAGTGACTATATTTTTATCTTTAAATGGTCTAATAATATATATAAGTAGGTGCATTACCGCTGAAATTACCGCTGAAAAGACCAAAAATTGTTTTAAGCTTTTATTTAATACAGAATTCTAACTACTGTAATTGTTAGGTTAGGTAGGTAATTAATTTTTAATAGATAGATACTTGATCTGAAATCTGATCTAAATTAGGCCAAATATCTTTTTCATAAAATCATTTGTAAAAACTTTAGTCCCTACTCTTATATAAGGTAAGCGACATTTGAAGAAGATTACCCAATAACTTTTTAAAATATTTCAAAAAGATTTGGCATAAATTGGAGTCTTACGGAATTTAATTTGTAATTTTAGAAATTGGTAAATTAAAAATTATACCGCACTACTGTCACTATAATCAAAAATTTTTTACATTTTTTGGGTATGTTTGCGAGCTAATGTATTTGTAGTACCTATACTAGTGGTAGCAGGAGGTGTATCTCGGTTCAAATCAACTGATATAGGTACCTATACCTACCAAAAAATTATTGAATGTATGCATATGTTCTTGTTAAAAATTATGTAGGTAAGTATTATTACTTTAGTAAAGGTTTGATTTTTTCTCATGATTCAGTTGTTTTGTTCCAGCCTTCTGACTCTGACACGACTTTAAAAAATTTGTAATTTCGACTGACCGTATGCCCAGTCGAGTTCTCATGATCAAAAAAAATCAAATTCCAGCTTTTTTTTTGCGTTTTATAAATCTTAAAATCTTGAGCATAAACAAAAGATGAGGAATTTTGAATACTTGAGAAAGAAATGAAAAGCCTGGCACCTTCATCAATTTGCTAGATAATATTCATTGTATCTTTCTAATCCTCCCCAAATGTACTCATCATCATCAACATCAAAATATTAGACAGTTTATATCATCACAAAAGCTCTTATTAGGTAATTTTCAACAAAAATTTATCATTTTTTTGAAGAAAAGTCGATACTTTGAGAATTTTTAAAAACTTGAGGTAACTAGATTATCTCATACTCATGAGTAATGTGACTTAATTACTTAAAATTTTAATAAATATCATACAATATGTAAGTAATACAGTCGTAATTATAGTATTTTATAAAAAAATGGCTCAAAAACTCAAAAGTAGGTAGTTAGGAAGATACTAGATACTTGAAGATATATTTCGGTTTCAGGACTGGCAAAAAATGTGGGCAGTAAAGCCCTTTCTACAATTGAAATGAATACTAGGTAGTATTACTACCTAGCTTTATAGATAATTTTAAAACTGAACGCAAATTTTTCTATCTTTTGCATGATATTCACAAGATACATTACATAATACCTAAAAAGTATGAGTTTTTGGAAGGTATTACATAAGTTGGTCGAATTTTTTTCTCCAAGTCTCGTCTCAAAGTCTCGAACTTTTTTTTGACTATTTTTCATATTAGAAGCCCGCATTTTTGAATTTATGAACTTTGGTCGTTCGTCCGAAACAAACTTCGTGTACAATTTTTCGATAATTATTCCTCTACCACTACTACAACATACATAAGTACTATACATGTTCTTCTAGTAGATAGGTACTTGAAAGGTAGTAATAAAATGATTTTAAGTCTCAAGTCTAGGTAGTAGGTAGTAAAATTTAATAGCAAATCTGTGAGTGAATCGCGGGGGAGATCTTACAACAACAAGAAGCACACGAAGAACGTGAAAAAATTATTTTTTTTTTCAAGTTTTGGAATGAAATTAAATTTCAGTTTAGCTCATGATCTCTTGAATTGTAAATTTGCATTATAATTATTATACTACTACATTATACGAGTAGTAGGTCTATTTATCTAGGATTAAAAAGTAAGAACTTGTTATTCTAATGCCAAGTTTGAAGAATTTAATTGAGGGAGACTCATTAAGGCTCAAAATAAATCAACGTTGAGATGCGGGTTTCCATTTGTTTTAAAAAGATTTTAATGGAAAAGCAAAGGTAGCCAGATTACTATTCTAAATAAATAAATATAATGCTTTATACTTACTACTTAGCAGTTAATCTTAAGATTAGTAGTTTTTAGGATCAAAGTTGTAATATTGTACTAGTGGTATTAAAGGTAGAAGCAACAAGTTGTTGGATAAACCAGAGGTACTACTGAATACAGAATACTGACTGGACTACTCCACCCCTATATTTTTTAACCCCATACTTTTAGGTATATGCCTATATTTATTGTAAATGGATATTGTGTAAAGCCGGCAAAAAGACAAGCTCAAAGAGATTTGAAAATGAGGTTCGAAACTTTTATCTCTAAAGTACTTTGGTTTGGACCAAAAACAAGAAGTTGAAAAAAAAGAGTTGAATTAATTTTTTTCTTGATCATGACTGAGACCTGGGAGTAAACAAATTTATGAGCATAAGATATATCCAGTATAGTTCGTAAGATCATCAACGTTAACTTTTACTTACCTATTATTTTGAATACCATATACACATACACCAGTAATACATAGTTAGCCAAGTCAAGAGTCTATCTATGTCTTGGTCTTGGTCGGTATTGTTTTTACTTTTTACTGGTATACTAACATACATTTAAGCCTCTCTATAAGGTATCTTCAAATATTACATAATTCATAGCAGAGTTAATCCAATTCAAAAATTCCTTTACGCCCGATCTATCTGCATAAGATACATTTATAAAGTGTATAGTTACATAATTCATGACTATGACATGACTCCATGACTTACGATTATGACTGAATTTGTGATATTAAAAACATCGAATTGAAAAATAAATGTATTTATTTTGACAACTAACTTTAATAGGTAATTACAAAATCGTTTTGGTCCATTATATTTCTAAAGTACCTAAAATCATAAAATTAATGAAAAATCAACAGAATTGATCTATAAATGATAATTCAAGTTCAAGTTGTGCAGCCACTGGTCAAATAAACTAGTTTATACATTATCTATAAGTATAAGTAATATTTCTATATGGGGGTCATTTGAATCCTGAGTCAGGCAGGAGAAAGGTCAAAAGTTGGGCCAGTAAGGGTTTGGTTTGGGTAAGCGTGTTTGCAGCCTAAGGAAAGAATCTAACAAAAAACAAAAACACCAGCGGATGCCTTTACATATTATCAGTATAATGTGCATACATACATAGGTAGTAGTATCTGTACTAGGTCTAAAGTAAGTTTAAAATTTGGGAGTCGAGAGAGTTGTGAGAAAGAGTAGATTTTTTGGTTCCCAGCCATACCAGGACAGCAAGATCCACACATTACATTACATACCCATACTTACCTTGTATATCTGTAGTATCTGTACTGTACATTAGGGTTAGGCTCACAACATAAACCTAGTAGATTATACGATATTTACCCCTACGAATTCCTATACATATGAAGTACTCGAAAAACTAAAATTACCTCACCTTGCTTTATTACTATAACTTTACCTATTTACCTATGGCCTATGCATAAGCTCGAACACCACGCGACGAGCATCATTCCAAATACACCTGCCCACATCTAAAACTAAATATATCTTCTATATTTATATTTTATGTACCTAATATAGGTCTTAAAATCTCAAACAATTCATAAGATTCATGTTAGATGAAAAGGCAAAATTATCTTCAAAACTCTGGATCAGAAATATGCAAGTAGTGTATATTTTAAGCATTTTTTAATTTTTTAAAATAGTTATGCAAAAAAAATTACAAATGCAAATGATTTTTACAAATTTTTTCAACTATTTACCTACTTATATTTGCAAGAAATATTTGCAAATTACTTTTGAATTCTAAACATTTCAAAGTGGGTCAAGTCAAAGTACAACTAAAGATAAGATACTTTGGATTAGATTATGATATAGGTCCCTATCCTGTATTTTTATGTCATTTCAAAGTTTAGAGCAATATTTATTTAAGTATTATTAGCTTGTGGTTCTTGACATTTTTCATAAAAATACTCCAATTTGTAAAAATCAAAATCTTTGTATTTTTAAGAATTAAATAATAGATTCAAGCAAAAATACGAAAATAATCTCTGATTAACAATTAACTCTAAGTATAAAGTATAATAAAAGTTTTAGGTTGTTGAATAAAATGACATTTTTTGCAAAAAAAATGGGGTCTACTTTGAAATTCCCTTATTTTGGGTAAAAATGTCAGGGTCTTGAGTCCGGCAGACGAGTGAAGTTCGAGGAAAGTGTGACTATTTTAATAGAGATTTTGTATAATTTTACATAATTTTCAGGTAAAGGATCTATTTATAAAATGCATTAGCCAGAGTATAAGGGAGCAGGTGAGGAACCCTTTGGGTACTTTCTACATGCTTTTCAAGTACTTCATGGGAACTTGGTAGGGCTGGGAACAATGAACAGATCCGTGAGAACTTTTCAACTTTTTTTGAAACATGTATGGGAATGCGGCAGTCAGCCAGTCGTCTACAACAAACCAGATTCAAAGATCTCTATAAAATCTAACCAGACCCTTCTACATTTATCTACTACTCCAAGTATAGTAAATACACCCTTAGTTTTTACATCAAAATCATCATTCAACTACCTTTACCTATATTTACCTTAACCCATATTGTAGTACAGTACAACAGATACTTTAGAACCTTTAATAGAATCTCTTATTCATATTCATACATATACCTAGGGGTATATTTAGACTAGGATGTAAATATCAGCCTGTTTCCTTCATAAAGTTCACCCTCATATGGTAGTTTCCCTCCAATTATCCCGAGAAAGATCATTTTTCCTTATAAACACCTTCATTCGTAGTCTGACTGCTGTTGCATTCACTTCCTTCCGGAAATTCCTATTTTTATTTTAAGTTTTTTAAGTTGTCCCGATTATATTTTGTGTTTTTTCAAGTTCAAGTGACTATACTTCAGATTTTTTTGATTTTTTACCCACCAAAATCCTCTGTTTTGAGTTCAAGTTTAAAATGAAGGTCGACTCAATGATGTCAGTACCAATAATGTCCTATGACCGTGACGATGGTGAAAATGAGGATGATATTGATAATGATGTCCAGACAAGATCAGTTGATGAAGGATTTCATTCCAAAGCTGAAATGAGAAAGGTAATACACTTTTTTATATCTGCAAAATTTCCTTAAAACTCTTATAGATACTAATATTTAGATACATACATTATGCTTACAATGTGCAAGTTAATATCAGTAGTTAGTGAAACCTTTAGCAAATATGTAAATATGTACTTAAAGAATGGTGTTTGATTTTCTCACGCTTGTTTATCCCATGGTATTTCTGTGATTGGGTCAGTCGGTAAAGAGTTTCAAGAGATTTTTTCTTCAGATAAGTTTAAAAGGACAAAGATTAAGTGTGTAATTTATGATTCACATTATGTCCAAGTATCTTATTCAAGTAACTACTTTGTATAAGTATTGGTCAAGTCAAGTCCTAAGCCAAGTTCTTGTACCATAAGAGTTCTTGTACCATAAGAGATTACGAAAAAATTTATCCAACTAAATGGTCATATTACATGTGTAAATGAATTTCAAGTCTCTAGATAAAGCCAAAGTCGGTCTAATCTCATTTTTAGATCATGTAATTTGTACTGTATTTTAACGATGTACCCTTGTACAAGATACCCGTTAGATACTTGTACTTATTGACTTATTAACTATAAGGTACCTACCTATATGAGTTGCTTATACAGATACATACAAATGTAATATCGTATAGTAAAATAGAGTATTATTCAACTATTAGTATTACAGAAAAACAATAAGATAAAAATGA
>JAQIXA010002938.1:0-15723 GCA_034699045.1 Nanhermannia cf. coronata Gr-Ori-00579 | reverse complement strand
AGACAGACAGACGGACGGACATGGCAAACGCTATAGCCCTTTTTTCCCATTTTCAATGGGTGCGGGCTAATAAGGTACCTAATAATGAGATATCGAGACCTTGAAACTTAAATCATAAATAATGGTGGTATTGGCACTCTAAATTCCAATTTGAAACCCTAATTCTTGTCCATTCGATTCGATTGTTTGTGATAAAAATATGACTACACCTATTTGAAGTAAACATTTTTATGCTTTCAATTACCTAATGTAAATAATTTGTACCCTACTATTTGAATCTAAAATTAGTATTTATATAAGTACAATGGGTAAAGTTTTTGAATTTTTCTTTAAATTTTTCTATACTTATAAGCTTCTAGTTTGTATTGTACCTACTTGTAATACGTATACTTATCTTTAGCATAGGTATTTATATGTACATAATGAATCTAGTACATACTGATTTTAAGTTAGTGAAAAAGTACTATCAGTAATAGAAAAGAAATTAACGATAAAATCATTTTTTTGGTTTTTTAACCCCAAGATTCTTTCCAAAAAATCTCATGCAATAGAAAGCAAATATACAACATACTAAAGTAGTTTGTTAATTTTAAAATGATATATCATTTATTTATTGCTATATACGAGTAGGTATATAATATATATAGCTAGATACATAACATACGCATACGCATTACATTATTATAATGAGATCTCAAACCAGTTTAAAAGATATAAAATAAAATGCACATTCTTTCAGTCTATTTTAGAGACGTGGTGATAAATTTTTTTGAAACTTGAATTAGATTTTAGATACATAGTAAGATTAGTACTAAAATAATAACTTATACTTATAGGTATTACTATAGTATAACTTGAAATACAATTACATACCTTATAGTACCCTACCTGACTATATCAGTATAGTGTATTTATACGGGTAAAATAATTTAAGTAGATACACATTTTTTCATAAATACTTATTAATAACAATAGTAAGTAAGTATTAGTATTAAAACAAAATCTTATTAATTGGTTATAGGAGTTTTAGTCACTCAATTTTAAACTCAAATTTCAAATTTAGGCCCTTTGAGTGGAGAGCTGTGGAAGGCTGACTTTTGAAGTTGAAGGGTGAAATCTGTAATAGGGAGAATTTTTCTAGATCTCGAAAATTAGGTAGTACTACTTTTTGAAATAGATTACCTATAGGAGGTAGGTATGTAAAATTCTTGGTTATGATTACGATTATTTAAGGTATGTAGTTATTTTCAAAAATGATTATGTGGTATATCAAAATTCAAATGCATCAGATGTACTTGGAATTAGATATTATAATTTATATAGATCTACAAATGCAAAAAAAGTCCAGCTCGAAAGTCTGCCTTCCAGAAATAACATTCCAAAAAGGGTCTAACACATTTTCCAAAAAGGGTCTGCATTATTTGAGTTTATCCTGTAAAACTTTTCCGACATTTTCCTCGTTGATCTTTCCGAAGACCTCTTGGACAGATTGTTGAAGCCATTAAAAGTGATTGAAATTGAACATCTTGATAAATTATTGTTGTTGTTTCTTCTGCTAGCATATTAGTTGTAGATTTTTCAGTAGCTGATCCATATTTAGGCAATTTTGAAAAAGTTTTTGAATGATTTGAATTTATAAAAAACATATTATAAGGGAAAAATCTATTTCTACTTAAAATTTTTCTCTTGATCACAGATTTTGGAGGAGTTTTAGATTCATCTATTCAATCAATCACAACAAAATTGACTTTAATTATTATTTATCCATCAAATTGTTATAAAAAAGTAATAATTTATTGGAATTCTTTAAGCACCTTGGGCATTGATAAATATATAGTCATTTTCATTTTCAAATGATCCTTCACCCCCTTTTGAGTATGAATACGAGAGATTTGGAGAGTCTTGGAAAACTATTGGGGTAGGATCTAAAATAAAAATATATTTTGTTAAAATCAGTCAAATTATTTATCTAGTTTTAAGTAATAAGTTATAAGGGATATTTTATATACCATTAGTCTTTAAAATAGGTCTTCGAGTATTTAGACCAATTTTGCACAATCGGAATAATTCTCTCATCAAGTATGGAACTCTTCGATTTTCATCAGGGAATTTTTGATCATCTTAAAATGCAAAAAATGTCAAATTAATTTTAACTAAGGTTTACAGAATGGTAAATATATTTAATTACCTCTAAAGATAACCGAGTGATTTTGATTTTCAATTTGGATTTCATTTGGAAATTCAATCACAGAACTCACAGAAGTTGATGAATGAGTCCTTTTGGCATTTGAGATTTTTGGCACAAACTCTCTGGAATTTGACACAAATCTTGCATCTTGACTTGGATTTATTGCATAGGCTTCAATATAATCATATGATAAAGTGACAATTGACAAGATTATTGTCACTTTTAGCGAAAAGTTTTTCATGTTTTTAATGAAAATAAACTAGGTGTAGAAATTTAGTCAGGTTTAGGTTTGATTCAATAGATTTTTTTAAATTATGCACTTGCTCTTCAATCTATGAAAGTTGAAAGCTATCTGATTTTGAGACTTCTCAAGAATTTCTTTATATACCTGTTGTACTACCTTTAAGATTTTTGAGATTTTGAACACGTCATTGATTTGAGAGCTCGTTTTCCTTTGGCTTAAACCTGCTGAAATAATACATTTTGAAATTGAAGTTTGAATTGAAAATCTAATAATACGAGTATGTATTTTGAGATCATGTTCATGACGTATTAAATATCCTAAACCTGTTAGTAAGTCAAATTAGCATTTTTTTTTATAGTAGTTTGGTGTTTATAATGTTCAATTTTATTATTATCGCATAGTAAATAAGATCTGAATCTGAATAAAAGACAATTTTTCCCTTTTATACAAAATCAAATAATAATAATTTTTCCTTATACTTTACATAATACTCGTATATGCTGTAGATAGGTAATTCCAAAAATTTCAAACCCTTGTCTAGTCTTTTTTTTTTTTACATACATAGGTAATAGGTACCTACTTATTTATTTGTAGATATCTATAAGTTGCAAGAGAGTAAAGCATAAATGATAGGATATTTAGTTTTGGTTTTGATTCTGAAACAAAGAAGTAGAAAATTGTTGATTTTTGATTTTTTAACAGGATCAACAATTTTTAATTTTAAGCTTGATAGATTTTGATTGATCCAGAGGGGTTTAGGATTTTTTTAATATTGTAGATTGGATTTTGGATTAGAATTCTTTTACTATTTGGCATCTAATGAGTTTGCTATTGCATAAAAGTTATTTTTTAGGATTAGTTGGTATATAAGTGTATTTTAAAAAATATTTATTCATCAGTTTTATTTGTCTAGGTATGTTGAATACTATTCTAAACTAGTTTTTTAAGTATACCCTCTTAAGTATTCTAGCAGACTGATTAAGAAAAATTAAAAATTCATCTGTCATCTCATTCTCAGGTTTAATGTCATATGTCAAATGTCACTGTCACTACAAATAAATCTTAAATTATTTTAATCTTTTCCTATCTCCTGTATACCTATGTATTATGTATCGATTATTCTGTAGACATATACTGTAGTAGACAGTAGATGCCTTAATTGTAAGGAAAATGTAATATGGTACTTTTACTAAAATGTTAAGTTTTTAAAATTACTATATACATACATTACAGGAAAATGTATCGGACGATTGTTAGATAGGTAAGGCACTATAGACTATAGGTGTAGTGCCATACCATACTACATAATAGGATTAGGTAACAGTTATTTGGTCAATTAGTTACATTAAATAATATGTGCTTTTTGTATTTTAATAATGAAAAAAATATTTATCTACTTATAATTGACTTAATTTTGATTTTATTGCCTTCTAGAAGTAGTAGTAGCCTAGTCTAGTAAGGTATTCATTTAACTAGATTGTACGCTATGCAACGCTATGCAATTCTAATTTACATTTTTTAGATCTTCAGATTCAAATTTTACAATAAGATTCAAGACGGTACAGATGACACACATCTGTACACATGAAGTATTTTCCGGTATGTGCGTAGGGTACTTGTACACAATTTACAATTGCAATTTAGGTAGGTAATAGAAAAGAAACTCGTACAGCGTACACATTATTCACCTATAACATTTCTATCAATTTAATTAGGTCCGCTTATAGTTTATACAACTATCAGTAGGTACTATATGTACTACCTACAAACGATAAGTACTTCCGGTTTTTAATATAGAAAAGGTGCGATTATTAATCATTTGTATTGCATGTATGCATGCATGTATAAGTATTTAGACTTTTGTTGACTTTTATGAATGAATCATTGAGATTCCGTTACAAAAAAGATGAATGAAAAAATACCTGTACAAGATACATACTCGTACCCTACTTACTACTTATCCTTTACATTTACTGATACAGAAGATCTTCTCTTCTCAAGTTTGCAATTTTAAAGTTTTAAATTCTATTAGGTAAGTACATTTTAAATTTTATTCATATCTGTATCTGTAAATATCAAGTATAGGATTCTTTGTTTATTTTTTAATAGATATAAGGTATAAGGTAAGTACTTTTTCAAAATTTAAAGTATTAGTCAGGTATAATGTAGGTACAAGAAAAAAATTTATCACAAAAATAAAATCTACTTTATACTAGTTTTATTTCTTGAAATTTTTTTGGGATTTTTTGTTTTGATATGCCTTTAGCTTAGGTATATGTTCAGGTTCAGGTTCAAGTAACTGACTTTTGAGATAAGTAATATATGCTTTATAACAACAATATTTTTTTCTTGACTGAAATGGGTGTTCTACAATTTCCATGAGGGTCCTTTTTTTGTCCTTCTGGACATTTTCTTGGCTTTGGAGCCAGATTGAGAAGCGATTGAAAGCTTAATTGAAATTTCGTTTGATCTAAATTACTACTCATGTGATTATTATTCGAGCTTGAGTCTGATGCTTCTGCTTCATGCTTATTTATAATTTCTTCATCATTATAGTATTCTTCTGAGCTTGAGCTTGATGAGGCTGAAGCTGAAGTTGAAGATTGAATAGAATTTGATGATAGAGATAAATCTTCGTCTGAATTTGAATCAAATTGAGACAAAGATCGTTTCAATAAAGATTTTGAAAGAATTTTTTCAATCCAAGTTCTCAATTGAGCACATGATATACCATTGAGTGGATTCTCGAGTGAATTATCATTCAATTCTTTGGACAAATATGATCTTTTATGATGACCATTAAAACCTCCATGGATATTTCTGGCTTGTATTTTTTCTAAAATCATTGATGAAGGTGGTGGTGTAGTGTCACGAAAATCTCGATATTCTCTAAAATTATTGTATGGTTTATCTTCAGCTGAATTGGAGTCGCTCATACTTAATAAATGGTTTGTGTGATAGAAATCTTTTAAATTGGGATTAAATTGAGAATGTGGATGAGATCTTGCAACAAAATGGTGTGATTCTGCAAAACAAAATAAATAAGTACCATTAAAATTATGCTGGTTTGGTTAAGTTAATTATCAAAAAAAAATTTGCATTAAAGATAAGAAAAATTCAAGACAAACATTATAGGATTAAGACAGTAGGTAGTGTTTATGCGTTTGATTATCTTTAAGGTTCTTTAGAAATTTACTCGTAATAATAATAAGAAACTTAGGTACCATATATGCAATACAGAATTTGATACAATATTTAGTTTTTGACAAAATTTTGTAGGTATACCTGGATGGTTTCTAATTTTTGGTTCGGAATTTAACCAAAAACTTTCTCTTCTCCGAATAATTTTCTCGGAGGATTCTTCTTCCTCAGGGTAAATTATCCGATCTCTGGGATTAATGGAGGAATAAGGTGATCCTGCTGGAACTCGATTTGGTAGAGCTTTTGGTCCCCGATTATATTGTACTGTATTAGACACTATTGAACTCTCCATTGGAATATTATCTAATAAAGTAAATTTAAAATTTAGACTTAGGTATTGGAAATTTGGGATAAGACAGAATAGATATATGTTCTGCTATATTATAAGTATGTATTGAGACTTATACTTATAATTGGTATTTAGCCTATGCTATCATTATTGGTAAGTTGACATTACTACAGATATATATAAATGTGAAATCTTACCTGGAAAATAAATTTGATCGTAATTATAATGGACTTGTTCACGTGGTGAAGGATTGTTGTGCTGAGCAATCTGTTGACTTGGACTTTGTACTACAATTTCAGAATGCTGTTGTTGATTATGATTATGATGAATATTATTATGATTGTTGATTGGATTTTTTGTAATAAAAGTAACACTTTTAGATGGGGCATGCCAAGCTCCATGTGGAAATAAATCCAATTTCTTTGTGGCAAATAAGAGGAAATCCTTTGAACCCATTGATTCTTTGACTGTTGGATGGATACCTTTTATGGAAATTGATGGTCTGACCGATGGGAAGTATACTTCACCATTAAGATAATCGTGTAAATTATTTTTTGATATTAAAAATGTGGGTAATGCTATCCCCCAAGCTATCTGGAGGTTAAAACCAAATAGAAATATTGTCCAAAATTTATCCAGTCGAAAGAACATTTTGAAACTTTTTTGAAAAAAAAATAGTTAAAATACCAATAGTACCTACTGTTACTTTACTTTATAGACACTTTACTTAAGTTGTTTTCCAAGTTACTGTTCGATGAATATTGAACAAATCCCAATGGATAACAGTCTTTTATATACCAAATGGTTTTTCCATACTCATAATGGCATTTAAATAATTTGTTATAGTAAGTTGTAATTGTGACTTTAAAAAAACGAGAACCAGATCATAAATCAAATAATGGGGTGGGAAGTAAAAAAAATCACATAACTTTTAATACAGAGAAAGCCAGTTTAATAAGTTTAATACCCTATCTCATCACTACTTAAATGGGTTCTTTTAAAACTTCAATATTCTCACTTACATATGATCGAGTCGAGTATTGAGTATGTATTTATTATGTGGGAATTTGGAGTTTTACATTTGATACAAATATTATTTAAAAGGACATTTAAATTCTAAAATGACTTTAATTCATATAAGCATACTTGTATAAGCAAAAATCAAATTATCTAAATGTTTTTTTTCTCTGGGAATTCCGTTTTCGAAAATTTTCCAATGTATGTATGGAGTATGTTTCCATATTACGAGTACATATAATGTAGTCTTAAGTTGGGGAGATCCAAAAAAGATAAATTAAATATAAAATCTTGTGTGAGCTAATGTGCATTTTCAAAATAAAAACTACTACACTACTGATAGCTATGCACATAAAAAGAGAACTGATTTAGCTCTCGAAAGTGAAAATTAGTAAAAGGGCTATTATGCTTATTGTTTATGTCTGCTCATTTAAGGAAAAGAGTATACATACACACATGCATTAGTACCTTATATACTAGTACTACTTTTATTCTTTAACATTATTTAATTTAAGCAATACTAAATTGTTCCGAGGTCAAACATAATTTTGAAAAATATTGTCAGATTTCAAGTTAGTTAGGTTAGAACTAGAACTCTCTGAAACTGACCTGACTTATGAAAAGTGAAAAATGATAATACATTTTTTGATATATTCAAGTTTGAGCTTTCATAATGGGTGCCCTTTTTTTTCAAAGTCCAGTTTTTTAATTGTTTTACATTTTACAACCATATCCTTATATAAATGCTTATACTTATGAACATGATTATGATTATATTACAAGCTTTACATGCCTATGTCTAGTACTGGTGCTTTAGCATTTAATAGTATTACAACCTTATAAAAATTGTCTAAATTACTCGGATATTTATCTATACTTAAACTTAATGGATTCTGAAGTAGAATTTTTTGCAATTTTACGTAATACATAGGTAAATTGATGATGTCGCTGTATCATAAATACGAGTTACCTACTCTCTAGTATTGAAAAAGTAAATTGTAGATTTATCATGCCTATAAAAAAGCCTAGTAATACAATATTTGGATTGTTATTGTTTAGGTCAAATCCGAAAACATGAACGTACATTGCTTTTTTGTAAAGAACTATGTTCAGTTCAGATTCTGAACTTCAGGATCTGAGAAGTAAACTCAAGTCTTTCGTCACAGAAAATTTTGTTTTTATTTTGATAGATACCTAGATAATTATCATGAATTGGTATACTAAATTTATTAAATTACATACAAATAAATACCATATTAAGGATATTTATGACGTTAAATCCCTACCTATTCCTCACTCCCTACAGCCATCAATAAGTAGGTACCTACTTATACATATATTATGGTACATTGGACTTATTTACAAAGGATTCCCTTGATATACATTTTCTAACTGTGTGAACTGAAAATTTCCTTTTCTTAAATTATACACTAAAAAAGATAAAACTGTATGTAATTCAGTAATTCAATGCTGCATAATTTTTAATCGAGATTAAAAAATTCATAATACATAGTGAGAAATATTAAAAATTATGTTCATCAGAGTCAATGATACATGAAATGATACATGATACATGAAATAAGTGAGAGTATGTGCCTAGTAGATATTAGTGTAGGTATTTACAGAACATAGTACAGTTAAGTTGTTTAAATATAAAATTAGCTAAATAAGTAATAAAATAAGAATCTATTTAAAAAGCCTAATCTTTACCTACAGTACCTACCTATGTACCTATCCATCTCTAAAGAAATCTTAAGAAAATTAGCTAGGGTTTTCTACTTATTAAAATTCTATGTCAGTTCTGCTAGACTAGTTTTTAGTATTTATTAGCTTAAAAAGTATAGTTACAAACATCCCGTAAAAGGACCTAATGAAATGATTCGTCGTGAGACTACAATAATACTATACTATAGAATACAATACAAATTTACCAGTATTTTGTAATTTTGTGTTTTAATAAAAATCAACTTAAAGCATATTTGTTTATTTAATTCTAATTATTTGTGATTTTCTTTTATGAGATCTCCTACATTTGCCATTATGATCCTTTTTTTCGCCTTCAGGACAGCCGAATGAGCCATTTTTCTCCCTTCTGGCCTTTGGTATGTGAAATAATGAACGAAATGAGATTTCAAAAGGATCAAAAGAATCATTTTCTTCAGAATCATCTTTACCACCACTTGTACTATCTTCCATATCCTCTTCTATGATTTCCACTATTTCTAACACTTTCTCTTTCTCCGATTCCAATGATTCTTGAATTGATGACGATGAGATTGTTGTAGTTGTAGCTGTAGTAGAACTAATAAAAATCTCATTCCCATCAGAATTATTCTCATAAAAATTGAAATTTAAGCCTTCAGTTCTCAAAGATTTTTCTATTATGTTTTCAACCCATCGTTTTAGTACAGAACAAGATATACCATCAATTATTGACTTTTGTTCTTTCGAATGATCCTGATGTTGATCTATTAACATTGATTTTGGACTATTTTCTAAATTCTCAATTGTGAAGTAATTGTGCTGAGGAAGATCCACTTCAAAAGTCGATTTCGGAAAGGCTATTAAGAAAAGTTAGGTATTAAAGATATTAAATTCTGTTACCTACTTACGAATAAGTTAATTTTTTTATTACCTTCTTCTAATACAAGGGTTCTATCATCAATATTGTCATTTTTATCCATGGGTTGGATATTTTTATTTGAAAGTTCACTTTTTGATTTATAAATATCTCCAAAGTCGAAATCGATTTCTTCTGAGCTATCATTTTCGGAATCTTCATCAGAAGCAGAATTAGGAGGAAATATTATTTGACCTTTAAACCATGGGAAAAATATTGAACTAGTTGAATTTTGATGTGTAAAATCTAAACAAAAAAAGTCAATTAGAATCAAATTGTTTATCATTTTAATTTATTTTGCATATTATGTACATACCATTTGTAGTAGAGTTTGTTGTAGAAGCTTCCAATATTTCTTGAGTTGTATTCAAAAGTATATTCTTGAAAATTTCATTTTTCTTGAGATCCGGTGAATTATTTAGTGGTTTGACGTTTGATATTGGTTCAACATATTTTAAGACAGAAAAGCTTAAAACCAGGATTGAGACGATCAAATTATTGTAAGATTTCATCCTAGGATTTTGCTGATTCAAAGTCAAAGTATAATTGAGGAATGAAATAATCCCGATAAATGATCGAGTTAAAAATTAATTGTTAAGCATTACTCTAATTGGTTAAATTAGGGATGTCTATTTAATATTCCATGAGAATATTAAGATTAAGTTGAGTAATACTTTTACAATCTACAATCTCAAACAAACCTACCAGTACCTGTCTATTTAAAATAAATATTATAAACCTATTATTTTAATAATCTGATCTTAAAATCTATGAATATGCAATATGCACTAGATTTCCTAAGAATAGCTCTAGCTTATGATTTTGATCAAGATATTGAAATGATAGTAATAGAATTGTATAGTATATATTCTGCAATATAATATGGTATTATTTTTTTTGTATTATTGTACTCAAAATATATAAATATTGGTTACATTCTACATTACAAAATATGCAAAATTTGTTTGTATGTACCTATATAAATAATAAATTATAAGGAAAATGATTTAAAATAAATAATATTCGATTAAAAAGTGTTTTATAAGTAATTAATAATTTTAAATGTAAATCAGTGCAGCTGACACGCTTTAAACATAATTAATTGAGCTAATACAAATAATGGGGCTAGTAATTCGTTAATGTCAAAAGATTTAGGGTCATCCAATCGATAGCATAAAAATAATTGAAATAAAAAAGTTAAAAATAAGAAGACAAAACTCCAACATAATTTAAACAAACATGGTCTTATCTTTCTCTCTAAATATAATCTAATTGCGACGATGATATTAAAATAAGCCATTATTGCGTCTCCTATAAGTAAAAAAATTTAAAAATTGATAAGTACTTTTTACTTTATGGAACTATACCCTACATACATTATAATTAAAAATTAACAATTAAAAAGAATGTTTACCTGCAAATAATGGTGTAAATACCCAAAACCAACTAATGTCATTATTAAAATCCATTTTGAGACTTAACATGATACCTAAAATAAATGATAAAATATTAGCAATTAGTTGAGAAAAATATATCTACTTAGGTACGTATTGTATTTTGTAAACTTTTGTAGGTACTAACCCCAAACAGAAGCTGATAATGCTAGAACAAATAATTCATAAGCTGTAATTCCGACCCATTTGGACAATTCTTCGAGGGTAAAGAACATTTTTCATAAAATAAGTACCTACCTAATTTAGACAAAAAATAAAATTAAAAAATTATTAACCATTTCAATAGCATTAAATCATAATCATAATCTTACTCATATATTTATCTAACTCGTATTTGTAATTAATAATAGTAGTTATTTGCAGTTATATTGTAGTTTGTATAACACCGCCTTTAAGTACCTTAAAAAAGTTTTTAAAAAATAAGTTAAATATCCTTAATTTATGAAATCCTTATAGTAGTATGTGCGTAGTAGTATATTATGTAGGTAATTTAATTCCTAATAAGTATTTCGTATCGACATCGGCGTAATCGTATTTATTAACAAATTATATATTGTAATTTTATAGATACTTACCAATTACAAATTACTAATTGGTTAGGTATTCAGACTTGAGATTCATTCAGCTTCAGCATAATCATAATTAAGAATTTTCGAAATTAATGTGTTTTGTTGATTGCAGTACACGGAGTAGATTTCCAGTGTTCAACAATATTTATTTAAAGAGTTAAAGTAGGTATAGGTAGGTCAGGTCTCAGGTACCATTTTTTCGAATTTGATTAGAGTATTTATGTAAGGTAGAGTATCCTTTTAGCCTTTTGTCCAATGTCCAATGGAATTAAATTAAATTTTAATAGTTTTATTTTAGTCTTTAGTTACAGTCACAGTCACAGTTAGTTGAATTTCCTTTCCTTGATCTTGTCTTGAATCTTGATAGGTAAATAGGGTGTATAACTCTGCTCACTACTCAATTCAATTTACTCTTCATCACTATTTATTTAATTTATTTACTTTACTAGATCAATTGTTGACATTATAATTGATTCAAAAAACTCAAAATTACACTCACTATCTAGTCACATTATTTACTCTTGACTATTTATTATATTGCGTAAAATGTAATTATAGGTAAAACCAAGATAAAGATAAAGATGAGACTAATAAATTAAAGACTATAATTTATCTATTGAACACTACCTACATTATTTATTTTATTGTTATATAAATCAATATAAAAGTACCAATCAATATACAACAATATTTTATTTAGGTAGGGTACTATATTATTGACTAGTATTATAGTAAATAGAGTATCGTACTTTACGTTATAGAATTTCAAAAAATTTATGTATACATATATCAATATAACTTTAAAATTTAACTATTAAAAATAAATAAGGTATGGAAAATCTAGTAAATAGGTAATAATATAATAAATAATATTGTATGAATGGAAATAAAGCTAGCATTAGCATTAGGTTTATTACATTAATAAAGGTGTACAGTAGGGTATATTTATATTTATAAAGAATACACATTTTTCTATTTGGCAGTTTTGAAAATACATTTACTCTTTTCAAAAATTACAAAAATCGCAAAAGCAAATGCAAAGCCACAAATGAATATGATATAAGCACTTTCCAGATCAAAAATATCAATTACTTCTGGTATCAATTTCATTCCAAAATATGTTATTTCTGGACATTTTGGAGTCATTTCTGCATTATATTTTTTCACATATCTTGTCGAATATCCACGCTCAATTAACTGGATTGTTCTTAATTACAAATTTTTATCAAATTAATATTTTTTACAATTTACGAAATTAGATGCAAATTAGGAATGTTTTAGATTACTTAAAATTGAAAATTTCTCTGAATGGAGAATTTTTTCTGATAAAAAAAGCACTTCCAGGCTTATAAGCAGATCTGATTTTTGACAATGAACAAACTGATTGTTCACTTAAACGTAAATTTTGAATAATTCTTGCTGAAATTGAGTCATACTCTGTTACATATGCAATTTTAGGTGAATTCAAAAGCCTGTTAATTGTCCCATTCCATGTGAATGTCTCGATTGAAGCTTTATGTCTTATTTCAGATTTTTTCGACTCGTCTAGAATGAACAAATCCAGATGGGGAATCGTCGAGCTTAACAAAATAGTATAGTCATATCTGAGAAGGTCTTCAACACTTTTTATCAAATCAAATTTCGAGGATAGAAATGAAGTGATTGATGCAGAAAAATATGTAAATATAATTAGACTCAAAATTAGACTTGTAAAAATAACCATTCTCAATGGAATTCGAGTTGAATTTGGATTTTTTTCAAATTCTAGAAAAAATATAAAAATATGCTCTATGTTCTATCTGTAATTACTAAACAGAATCTTAGAAAACTTATATTTATGAAAACTAGTTAAGAATTTGGACTAAAAATGTTTAAACATTCAAACCTTTATGGGAAATTTTTTATATGGATATTTTTTTCTTTTTCTAAAGAGTACCTATGCCTTTTAGAATTAGTTTTCCAATAGATTTTTTAATTACCTATAGATCCTTGAAAGCAAAATGTCCCTACAGATAAATCGAATGATTGCAACAATTCCAAATTACCAACTCCAAAATATTTCATATAAATTGCAATAAAAAACATCAAAGATAAGAACAAAAGTAAAATTAGGCCAGATAGACCAATTAAGAGTCGGTTTGAGAAAGTATCAAATAAAATATCTCGTCCAAGTGAATTTGCCGGTTGGCGAAAGAAAATGCAGATTCTAAAAAAATGGTTATTTTACCTAATATAGTACCCTAAGTTAAGTACAGAATGTATAATTAAATTAAATTTACTCTTCGTTAAAAACTGGTTGTAAAAAATATAGTGATTTGAATCGATATGCGTAAATTATCGAAAGCGAGACTCCAAAATCGGCCAAATTGTCAACAATTAATTTTCCAATACCTGTGACACTTCCATTTGGGCCATATTGCATCCATTCATTAGAAATAATTGGTATAATACTTAAAAATGCAAAACAGAAAGATTAATCAGGCAATTTTTCGAAAATACTAACACTTCTTTTGGGACAAAATTTGTGACATATCGAAAACCACTATGAAATTGAAAAAAATCTTTGGGTTCCTAGTCCTAACTAGTCCTAGTTCACTATGGATAAGGCTTCATTTATACCCAGTTATGTGACATATTTTGTATAAGGGAACTGATGACTTTTTATGCTCATTTTTTGCTTAATTAATGAAAATATGTAGGTACCTGAAATTTAAGGATTTTGAATAATCTTTTAAAAAATCCAGATCAAGACCGTTTATATATCGATTCGTACTTGAATTCTCATTTATATCGACTCGAAATAATTCCTTTGCACTGTCATCATTTTCCTAAAATTTTAAATGACTTTAAATGTCATATTTTATATGATTACTTATAAGATACTACAACTGCCACTGTTTTCAGTTCCAGGCCCATTAAATCCGATTTTCTAATTTGATTATTCAAAAAAGTGTATCTTTTTTCCAAAACTTCAGAGAACAGTAAATACCCATTAACTAAATATATCTGGAATACATTGAATTTAATCGAGTTTTCAATTAAAATGAGATATATACAAGTGTCATAAGCTAATGTTGAACCAAGTCGAGTAGTTGGGAAATATTTAAAATCATCATAATTTTCAGAAATAAAAATAAAACAATTGTTCCAACTTTTTTTGTGCAAATTTTCATTTCTTCGAGAATCATTTTGGAACTTTGAGATCTGAAATCAATGGTATGTTTTCCCAAATATTTCTTTAAATAATTTAAAATTTACCTGATGTAAACTAGTTAAATTTAATTCCTCGAATCCTAAAGTCAGGGGAAGTATAACTATGATTTTCTCCGGGTCATTTTGAACCTTTTCTGATATTTCAATTAACTTGTCCGAATTTGTATAGCTTATTTTTTTCCAGTTTAAATTCCCAAATATAAAGCCTAGAAAAATAGATTTATAGTATACGAGTAGGTAAGTTCATAATATTATATAGATGCAAGATATCTAAATATCCTTGTAATTTGTTAAATATTTTATCAATACCTTTAAGATCCTTGCCACAGATGATTATATTATCCATATAATCAATATTTTCAATTAAATACAAGATCCTAACCTTATATTGATTCGTATGAGATTCAAAAATAAAACTAACAAAGGATAGTATAAAAATCTGAAGCTTCATTTTACTTACATTTACTGATAGTTAACGAATTTTAGATTAAAAATTGTAAATGCCTATAAAGATTTTTAAAATTTTTCAATAAATCTACATAAAAATTGTAGAAAAATTGAAAAAAAAAAATTTGAAAAGTCAATTAGTGAACCAATTTAATTTTCTTTTGAATTGGGCACTTTTCTTACATAAATAAATTGCATTTTGCACTATTTGCCTAGATAATATGCCTACCAATAAAAATATAATGTGTTACAAGTTCCATTAATGATTTTGATAAATTCTTGTCTATTTTATACTTTATACAATGCATCCTACAGCCTACATACCCTGTATATTCTACTACTAGTTGTAAACTCTAGACTCTTACTATGTATACCTAATTGTTAAGAAAATTTCTAGGTAGGGTAGCACAAAGGGGTAAACGATAGCAAAAATTTACTTAATTAAAATTCCATCACCAATCGACTTTTTAGGTCATTTGGA
>JAQIXA010002937.1:0-15726 GCA_034699045.1 Nanhermannia cf. coronata Gr-Ori-00579 | reverse complement strand
CCAGGTCACCTGGTACCTGCAGATACTTTCAAACAGGTGACCTGTTTACCTGCAGGTCACCTGTTTTAACACCACTATGTACGAGTAAAGTAAATCCTTCAAATTGACATTATTCCTGCCCTGATTAAAAAAAAATTTCTCAAAAAAGTAAAATATTATTAGGGTACCTAAGATGTAATTTTTTAAATTGGATTTTAAATCATTTAAAAGTATAAAACTCAAAAATTTGAGTAATTTTAAAATGTCCAGTTATTTATAATATACGGGTTTTTTGAAGTAAATACCTATGTAGTTGAAAGGGCTACTTTATATAGGTATCTTGGTTAAATGGCACCTTTCCTTGCTTTTTGAACAAAATGACCAAAATCCTAAAATATCAATATTTATTTTTAATAAATTTTTTAACCATTTTGAAATACAAATTGCAAAAATTTGACAAAATATAAAATAGGTAGGGACATTTTGTTCCATTAAATTATTTCAATTTTGGAAAAAAGGGCTTTCTTGATGTGCTTGACTGATTTATATTTACTTTGAATAGGAACCTCATTGGAATCCAATAATGAATGTATGTATTAGGGTATTGTAAAAATGTTCAAAGTAAAAAGACACCCACTGTCGATTCAATTATTATCCAATCCAAGTCTACTACTCTGTATATAATATAAATATGTGTACTTATCTACTAACATATAAAATAGTTTTTAATTTATGCTAAAAATTGATTAAAACGAGAGAGAAATAATTATTTAAAGCTTAAAAATACTCATAAATTTCAGCCAGAAGGATGTTCAACGTACACTAACTGTAATAATTTATACTCGTATGTTTTAGTGTGTAGGTGTAGGTATCTATTTTCTAATTAAAAATCCTAAAAAGTTGGAGTAAAATCTGATAATCAGTGAACCTTGGCCTTTCCAAGCCTTTAGCTGATCTACCCACCCATCTAATAAACATAAATAAACTCAAAGTTAGGTTTTAGATTACACTTCAGAATTCAGAATTTGGGGATTTTGGGCAGTTTTTGAGGTAACCAAAATAGTATTTATATTTATGGGGATGAAATTAATAAGTAAGGCAAGTAAAGTATCTATAAGGCAAAGGGTGGCTGGAATTAATTATTTTATGTACCCTCAGGAGTCATTTTGTCCGTAGAAAAGTAATTTTGGAGACTGCATTAATTCAGCCATTTAGGCTGGAGAAAGCTGGAGAACCTCGGCTGTTATTTAATGATTGCCCCAGAGATCCAAGCCGCATTTTTTGCCACTTATTTCTATTTACTTTTTCTATTTCGAAAAAGGATTTTCGTGTTACATATAGTAGGTATATGTATAAACCTACTGATATTTTTAGAAAAAAAAAACCATGAAATTGCTCATTTCATAAATAGTACATTAACTATTAACTATTTAGACATAGTCAACTATGTATTAGCTTTATCCTTGGTATATAGAATGTACCCTACTTATAAGTTTTCAACAACTTCTAATGTTATATTTGTGTCTAAAAAAACTACAATTTACGAACAATAGCTGGAGAAAGCCATCGGCTAAAATGCGGAAATGTTCCATTTTTTTTACTCAAAAGTTCTTTTTAAAAAGCCATAGCCAAATCCAAACAATTTTTTTAAACTTTTGTGCAACTTGAGTATCATTAGTTAAGCAGTTTGACAAAAATTAATTAAAATTGCTTTAAGCTATCTATTTACCTAACTGTGCTACTTATTACAATGAAATAATACTGTAGGTAGGTAGGTAGGTAGGTACATTATAGGTAAGTAAATACCTTTAAGTATATAAGGGTGAATGTGTAATTTTTTATCATAATTGTACGCTTCTATAAATTCTGTCAGATAAATTTGACAAAAAATGGAAAGTAGAAATGTGTCTAGACTTTTAATAATCGTATTATACAGATTAGATATGCAAGTATAAGATATTAACTATATAGGTATTAAAGTAGAGTGTATTACAAAAGTAGATATTCCTATTCCTAAAATTATGATCTGTAGATTTTTTTCTTAGAAAATTGATGACATGCATTGCATTCAAGTTCATAAGTAATCAGAATCAGTAAGATTATGCAGGTATTATGAATTTTGAAGCACCCTATGTATCTACTGATATTTATTAGAAAATGTATTCTAAAGATTTTGTTCATTAGAATTAAGAATCAAGCCCTTATATAGTATAGATACAGGTTAGATTAGATTCCTGAACTCTTGTGTTTATTCATTCAAATAGTTTATGCTAAAAAAGGCATATAAAGTCAGTAATATTTTGAAGTAATTCTTCTGAAACTAATTTGACATATTTAGGCTTGACCAAATGGACATTGGCATTATTTATTTATATTTAAGTATATTATGTAGGGTATTTGTATTTATATTGTTAGATGCATTTCATAACCTACTTAAGTAAAATAGATAAAATGTATGTTTAGGCATTGTGTGCATAAGAGCTTTAGGGCTGCGTGGGCCCTGTCATACAGTAGCATTATTCATAACTTTAGATTTATAGGACTACTGCTGGCTACTAGGACATATCCTACATAAGGGTATTTACTTCAGCAGGGTTATGAAGATTCATATAATTTTGTATCCTTTCTTCTAAGAATACGGACTAGTATACTAGTCACTAGTAAGACTGAAGAAAATAACAAAGTTTCTATAAACTGCTAAGATAACTGTGTATAAGATCTTAAATGTAATCTTCTTGAAAGTCCCTCGAGTTCCTCCAGTTATAAATTACGGAAATATTTCATTGAATCCCCCCTGCCCTGAAAACTGAAAACCCACTCTCAAATTTATGTCAACTCTGTCTTACGATTATCCCAAAGCAAGTACAAGTTTCCCCTTGTTCGACGGCATACCCGGTCACCTATACCCTTAAGCATTCGAGCTTTTATCTATATTTTGCAAAAGTACCACTTACCTCGATGAAATAATCTCTTAAAATCCTCAAAAATCTGCTTTTCCGGCTGGAAAACCTACAAACCTGGATAAAAATAGCAGTATCTGCTTGTTTTTTTAATTTAAAAGATACGAATTCTTAAAATTGAACTTTCGAGGAAACTTCTAAGCTCTAATATCATTTTTTAAAGATTTTTAGTTTTAATTTTTAGTAGGAAATAGTCTTTAAAACAAGCCCAATTCAATTCAAATCTATAATTTGTTTACAAAATGTCCTCCTTTTTGACATTATTTCCGGTTGACATACCTAGTACTACGGAGTAATGTGCTATATAGGAGTATACCCTGGAGGAAAAATACCCATTTTTTCATTTTTTTGAAATCTTAAAATTAGAGGAATTGATTCACATTTCAGAATGAGCTTTTCTAAAATTCGGAGCTTGTATCTGTAGAAAGCACTAAATCATTGTTATACTACTGAATACAAGTCCATTATATATTATGGTTAGTTATTTAAGTCAACTCTATCTGTATCTCTTGGTGTATGTATTTCGACTATTCTTAAAGTTCAGAGTCAGAGAAATGGCAAATTTGATTACCCTTGTTGTGTACAAAAGCAATTCAAGTTCTGAAGTTTCTCTTTCTTACTACAAATACTACTAGTACTGTAATCTCAGTATAGTCTAAGGAAAATAATAGTAAATATCAGTCGTAGAAAGCAATTGAAATAGCAATAGTAGTATAATATCAGTGTAAGAATCAAAGTTTCAGATTTATTTTGGCCATGTTTTTGTGCGAAAAGCCAAGCCTTGTTGTAATGTGCAAGAAAGCGAAGTGAAATCTTATTCTGATGATATTTCTCTTTTTCTTTCGTTGTTTATTTTATATTTATTTTTTGGGTTTGATCGTCGTTGGTCCATGACTTTGACTTTGACTTTGATTTTTTCTTTACTATTAATACTAGTCCAAGTACTACTGATAGTACGAGTACTAGTCCTCAGCCTCAATCTGACACCATATAGTGACAAAATTCATGTCGAGATAACTTAAGCCTTGAAATTTGGGACTGGAGAGAAATCCTTGAGCCTTGAAGCCTTTTTTTCTACACTCACTTCAAGATAAAAAGGCAAAAAATCATCTGCAATTTTTCGCAATAGAAAAGAACCCTTTTCAAATCTACTGTACTGAACATGTACATTCCTCAAAATGTCAAAGTTAAAATTAATTGCTAGAAATTTTGAAATTTTAAAAATAAGTTTGTTGAGATGTGATAATCAAACCCATTATATTGGCTAAAATATACTAGAAAAACGGTATGAATTTGGCATTTTCCTTAAATTAAAATTTAGTTTAGAAATTACACTATTTCATTTATGGTAGATAATTGTAAACATTATGAAAGCTTTCGAGCTTCATATCCTGAAAAATGTGGATTTGAAAATTCTTACAAATTAAAAATCTCGCATTTTTATGATATTTTTTGTCGATTTTCCGGCTTAAACTGACTTACCCTTTGTACTAGTATTAGACAAATGCTAATCATCTAAATAATTGTTTTTTAAATTTCACTTTTTGAGTGAAAAAGTTCCTTATAAAGAGACTATTTAACTTAAAAAAACAGATTTTATTAAGAGATTTGACAAGAATGTATTGATTAGTTAAGGGTCTTGAATTAGTTTTCGAAAAAAAAGAATCTCTAATTGAACATTTATATAGGTAAGGTATTTTAATCTCTCATATAGAGATTTACCTAATAAGAAATTCCATATTACCGATATTTAAAATTAGTAACACATCACTATATAGGCCCAAAAAATTTCTATTTGTCAGTTCATTGTTCATAAACTGCCGTATTCAAAATAATTAGTGAAAATATTCGCGTTTTATTAAAGGAATAACAGTTACAAATATGTACTTTAAAGGATTATGGTATTTCATAAGTTTAATTTTAAACAGTACCCTAGTGAATATAGCATAGGTATATTTAAAAGATTCACAGATATCAGAATTGTTACCAAAATAGTAAATTTTGACATTTTTCTTTAAAGCAAATGACAGAAGGACTTTTTTGATTACGTAATACAGTAGTATGGTATTGCAAGTATTTTCAAATATCAAAGTACTACTACTACTAATAGTACAAATACAAGTATGTGGTATTACAATTTAAAATTACATGAAATGAATTTTCAATCTATTTTTTTTGCCTAGATTTCAAACTCTAGATATCGAAATGGAAATGTCAAACTCTTTTCTTTCTTTGGAAAGTTTTTCTGCATATATTTTGTTACAATAATCCAAGTCAGTAGGTACTAGTACTAGTACCAGTACTTGTGAGTAGTGTGAAAAGGTAAAATGTGAAATTGCAAAAAATTATGCATTCGAGTTTGGAATACTTTTGGGTACTTTTAGTTATTTTTTTGTAAAAAAAATGAATCAAAACTTTTACCTACTTTTTTGACTTTTCAAATTTCCTCGGTTTGGATTCGGATATATAATAATCCCTTTGCTTTCAACGGTAAATCCGATTTTACTCTACTTATCTATACTTAAGTACTTAAAGTTACCAATAATCCATATTTTAAGTTAAGTGCGAACTTTTTCTCCCAGGACTTTTTTTCAAAGAGAGTTCAAATACTCTTGTACCTACTATCAGTACTACTACATGAAATGAAAAGATATGAATTATAAATTTAAATTCATTTTATTTAGAGTCAAGTCAACTCACATGGAAAAGTGATATTTTGCCCTCGATTTCCACAAATTTCTGTGAATTCTATAGCTTAAAAAGTGCTTAAAATTCTTAACTTCTTTTCATAAAATTCAATTACACTCAGACATACATTACTACTGTAGGTACTCTATATCTATATGGGAAATAATTCTTTACGAAAAGTATAAATCTATTTTGTATAGCTGTATAAGTGAATGACTGTGATAAATAAATGGTCGGAATTCAATAATTTTGCAATCATCTTGTAGGGAAAAGACAGTTGGTGAAATTGCCTTAAATTTTCGAAACCCATCAATTTAATCTTGACATTTAAAATTGCATCTCGAAAACACTTTTTTAACACTACTAGTACTAGTACTAGTACTAGTACCTACACTACAGAATACTTGACTTATCTTTCTTCTCATTTCACTTCTGAATTCTCTGATCTCCTTGAAAAATTGCAAACACTTTTTCAATACTTGGAATTAATACAAAATACTTGTGTAGTTACATTTTGACTTTAAACACTTCACATTTAGAATTCTAAGAAAAGTTAATAGATACCTAGATACGAGTAGTTAGGATATTTTCGAAATATCACTTTTTGGCCTCTGACAATAGTCTTTTTGGTCCGTTTGGTTTAATGTCCTGTTAACTATAGTATAAAATGAGAATTTTTTTTGTGCTTCCCATTGGTATTTAATGAGGTAACGGTAAAGGGGGAAGGATAGAATAATTTGGCATGTATCCTGGTCTTTTGGTCAATGAAGTGTTAAATGTGAGCACCAAAAGATGAGATCATCTCGAATTGATCAATACTCAAGTAAAAAAATACAATTTCAGTATCAAATGTTTAGGCATTTTATCCAAAAATACGACTTTTATAAAGAATAAATACCTACCTATATAAGTTCAATATAAAAGAAATATGAACAGTCCAATGCATTTTTACTGTTAAAACTAACAGATAATTTCACTAAATAGAGAATTGTAGGTATTTGTTTACTGATGATAAAATTCTCAAAAAGTTAATCATGAAGTGCCAGTGCTTACATAAACCATAACTGTTATTATGTAAACACGAATTTTTGGATTACTTTTTTGAAAACGACAGTTTATGCATTGACAAAAATTTTTTACGAAAATATTTCTATTTATCACATGGAAAGACATCTACTCGTAGTTTTAAATACCCCTATATTAGATTGGAATTTTCTAAATTTTTATCCAATAGTTTAACCATGAAGTTTAAAAAACCTCATTAGAATTTAGTAGTATCGAATCCAATTTGATCATATGGTTTCCCAGCAAAATTCTACTTATTTTTTTGCCAACGATAGTATCGGTTTCTTGTCTTAAAACTCCCAGTGATTAATGAACTCTCAATTGGTTCGAAAATCTTTCCCTTTTTTCCTTTACTGGATATATTCCATACCCTAGGGTCGAATTTACGATGTAATTACTTATATAACAATATCTCATATAGATTTCATCGACAAATGGCCATTGTTTCATGGTCGATTTCCTTCTGAAAAATGATTCCAATCATTTATTATGTAACACTTCATGTACTTGTACCGTACCTACTACATTACTGGTACTTGTCATGAGAGAAATCAAAAATCTTTCACCTTCTTAAATTAAACATTACTGATACTTGTAAACTTGTAGCAAGTTACTACCTTGTTGTAGTAGTAGCACCTACTTGAATGAATTTTCCAGAAACTTCCAGAAAAGATAAAAGAAAGTTGTACAAAAGTGAAAGAAACATTTCTCCGTATATAAGATAGAATATGAGGAGATTTTTCAAGCTCGTTTATTTCAAAGGGCTTTTGTTTAAGTAATGGGTCTCTTGACACAAATTTATATACGGGCCTATTACACTGTAACAATTCCAATGTATAAATTGGCCCTTGATAATTTTTGAAAATAGTTAGGGTACTTTCTTTCTTTTCAAAAGTGTATTTATGTAGAAACAACCAACATTAAATTAATACTCGTTTAGATACTCTACTACATATAATATTTATAACTAGACCATAACAATATCAAATAAAGTAGGGTACTTACATACAAGTCATATAAGTACTACATATTGTGTAGTTCTCTTAAAATGCATAATTTAACTGCGGCTTCCTCGAATATATCCACTTAATCATATTTGCCAGTTAAATACATGTATGTACGTATGTTCTAGGTCTTATTAATTTTCATCAGTCAAACTTACTCTATTCTAAGTACTCTACTAGTACTAGTACTTACTTACTCTTAGAAAAGGCCCATTAGGTATAGCTTTTTAATATTTATAGTGGAGACGAGACACAATTTACCACAAAACACACGACTCTCAAAATTTCAAAATATGGCTTTATAAATTAAATACACTCCTGGCTCTGGTACAAGTGTAAGTACCAGTAGTATATCCTAGTACCATACTAGTAGTACCATACTAGTAGTATATCCTAGTAATATATCCTAGTACCATACTAGTAGTAAGATATATCACGTTTCAGCTAGAATTTTGAATTTTGAAGTATTACCTCCAGTTTTATGCCATTGTTTTAATAATAAAGATATAGGTACGAGTTATAAGACAAATAGTAGTAACATTGTAATAAAATAATACACCATCATCAAATCGAGCATTTGGTTGGTTTTACATTAGAATTTCATGGGTATCAGCTTGTTCACATTGATTTTAATTTGTGATTAGATGAGGAGAAAATGGGACACTTGTCCGGTTTATTTTAAAAGATAATTTTAAGAAAATTTTAACCTCTTGAAGCCGTAATTCAAATTCCTTGCAAAATTCGATAATTTAGTTGAAAAATTCCCCTTTTAAGGTTATTTAAGAAATTTTTTTTGTCAAATTTTAGCCTAGTAGGGAAGTTATGTATCCAATTATTTATGCGATTCTTAGCTAATATCATAGTCTTGTAATTTTCTGGTAATCAAAATTCAACGAGAAAAATCGCATTTTCAGCTCCTAATAAGTCGATTTTTCTTAAAAAACACCTAATTATTTCTATTTCGATAGCTCTATAAACCTAAAGGATGACCCTTTTATAACGACAATATTAACTGAATTGATTGTAAAATTAATATTTTGTCTCTTTTTGTTCTATTTATAGGGGTTGAGCCTCTTAAAAACACGCAGATTATAGTTCCATCAGCTGTAAGCTATAATGATCATGTAACTCTAACATGCTTATACGACTTAGAAAATAATGAAACCCTGTACCAAATTAAATGGTAAGTTTTAAAACTTTTTTAGTTTTAAAATTCTTATAAACATGAGAAATGCTAATTTTTTAAATTATTACAGGTATCAAGATGAAGACGAATTTTTTAGTTACACACCTAAAGAAGTACCACCAGTTAGATCTTTCCCTTTAAATGGAATGTATATTGACGTAAGTATACCTACATATTTGTAAAATATGACTTTTTTTCTACATTTTTTAATGATTTATAGAAATCAAAATCAGATGCTCATAAAGTTCAATTGAGCTTTGTACGACATGAACAAACGGGTAGATATCGATGTGAAGTTTCAGCTGATGCTCCTGGATTTGATACTGATGTTGTGAGTGCTTATATGACTGTTGTCGGTAAGGAAATTTTTTTAAAATATTTTTAGAAAACATCAGGATACGAGTAGATATAAGAGATACCTAAAAAATGCTAAAAATTGCTGCTACTGCTCATATATCAACCGTAGTTAGGTTAACAAAATATGATGGAATATTTATTTAATTCAGCTCTGAAAATATGCCTGTAATATCAATTTTCAAGTAAAAACATGCAATTCAGAGCTGAATGAAAAGAAATCTCTTAATTACTGATACACTATAATATTTATATCGTCATAATTTTGTGCCAAAAAACTGTTGTATTGATAACTTTAGCCATTGCATAACGTCCCTTTTATGCTTACTTATTGAGCATAAATATTTAGCTTTTAGCTTAAGTACCATGGAGTGTATTGCATCAATGTACATGATTGTATAAAATTATTTTGAAAAGATGAATTACGCAAAGTGAGTTGTGATTGAAGTTTTTTTCTCCTATTGAGAATGTTATCTCGACCACATTTTATGCAAGTTGTATAAAAAAAAGTTGTATACTTTGTATTTGTAGTACAAGAATAGGATGCATTAGGATATCTTTTTTTACTGAATAAAAGCCCATAACATTTCAAGTGTTATAGCAGAAACTAGTACTTGAATTGATTTCTTTACCAGATATCAGACATGTTCCTATATAGTAAGTAGTACTATACAAGTGATAGTCTGATAGTACCAAAATATATTTTTTACTAACCATTATCTGAGTATGAGAAATGTAGTTTAACTTTTACAAACCAACTTTTTACTTGGTACTTTTCAAGATTTTGGATAAGATACTTACTGTATAGGTACTGTAAAAAGTATCTAGTATAAAGTATAGAGGATAGCTCATTTTTTAGCCCTTTTTATCCATTGCTTGGAAAAGTTTACAAAATCAACCATATCTATGTCACATTTCATTTCCTATATACATATTATTACAGTTACAGTCAGTATCTCAACAACCAAGTCTAGAATCTAGAAAAACTTTGCTTTCTTCGTAAGAAAAAAAGTATAAACAAAGAAAGTTGTCATCCCTTGAGTAGAAGTAGATTTGATTTTCAAGCTTCAATGCATTGAAATTGTACATTGATCTTTGGATTTTGCAAAACCATCCTAGTACTATACTGACTACATATACTGATAGTACTGGTATTTGCAAAGTAACCAAAAAAAGTTTAGCTTTAAAACTTGTATAGGTATCAGTATCTATATCAGTACTATAAGTAAAGATAAAAAAGGTTAAAAAATGGCAGATGACAGCGGGTTTCCGATCGAAATCAAAGTCAATCCGTAAAATATCTTAAAAAATTCTGATCTCTGGAAAAACCTAGAGATACTGGAACTTGTACTCGTATACTTTGGTAGAGCCAAAGTTCATTGAACAGAATTTTATTTCCTTTTTATACATACCCAGAATAGAACTTTTACTGAATATATTTGAGATTTTGTAGATGTTTGAAAACCATTGAAATCCCTTGTGAACATGGTTGTAGGTGGAGTAGAGCCATTAAATCGAAAACTTATAGATTTTAAAAGGGAGGTTTTTGATGCTTTTTGATTTTACTTGGCTCAAGTTTAAGTTGCCATCGGATTTCTATTATGTCCTAAATTCTAGCTCTTAAATATACACATTTAAATCAACTTACTTGAGAGGATAGTATCTAAAATGGCAAGGCAATTTTTATTAAAAATTGAAATACATTTTACAAACTAACAAACAGAAATTTCTTTTCACTTTAGTTTCAGACTTCAGATACCTAAAATTTAAAAACAAATCTTGAGTAATTTTTAATTTTGACAATCTAGATTAGGTGGGTATTTGTAATTTAGAAAAGCTAAATTCTGCGAATTGGAAATTTTATATTTTTTGCAGTAATTTATTTACGTAGTACGAAAAAACACGATACCAAACTGTTAATTATAAGCTGCAAATTTATTGACCAATTATTTGAAAACGGCACTTGTGAAACTTTTTTTTTGAAATATTGTACGAATACAATCATGTTTTTTATCCTTAAATATTGAGTTGAAATTAGGGTTACTATCCTTCTCAAAAAATATTTAAAATTGTAGAAATCTAACAAGCAAATTATTAAAAATATCTGAGGTATTCAAGCGATTCTAATTACAAATTACACAATTAAAATGCTAGAATTTAGATTAGCTTCATTATAAATACATTGTAAGCATTTGGCTCATTATAACTTGACTTGAAGATCGAGAGCTCATTAACGATCTTTAATGATAAGTTGATTTGAGTCAAGATCTTTTTGCTATCTTATACTATTAGGTACTTACTGCTATTGAAAACTTTTAATTTTTAATTGAATGATTTCTTATTATGTAACTTTCAAAGAATTTTCTGATAACAACCCTCTGATTCAAGTAGCAAAACATCGATATGAAGTTGGTGAGAGGATACGTGCAAATTGTTCATTTGGCCCATCTAGGTATGACTAATCTCCTAAATCTTATGAAAGGATCTTTAGTAATTTGAATATTTTTTTTCTATTTCAGGCCAAGTGCAAATCTTACGATGTTCATTAATAATCTCCAGGTAAGCTCAAAAAGATTTTCTCCCCCTTCAATTTCTAATTAAAAGTCTTCACAAAGTACTAACTACTACAAATGTATTTCAAGTTTTTCAACTTTTGTCAAGTCCCTTTGGTCTATTTTAATAACTAACAAATGGAAAAATAAACCCTAAAATCCAAAACTATCTGGTGGAGAAGTACTACTAGATACTAAGCACCCCACAGGGTTTCGAATTCGAATTTCGAATATCAGTACTTTCCTTGCTTTCAAAGGTAAATTTGCCATTTGAGACTCACCAAATCATTATGAACACGAGGCTAGAATTACTACTAGAGTTCTACTATTACTATCTATCTATTTTAGAAAAAAACTTGTAGAATATTGTGGATCCATAAGACCAGCAGTTTGGACCCCAAGTTTTGTACTATCAGTATAAGAAAAATAATCCAAATTGGGAAAAAAGTCTCCCCTTCTAAACTGATTGTGATATTTGGGAATACTTGAGCTTACCCCTACGATTCTACGATGAATTTCCATTTACTTTTTGGTGGTATTTTGCTTTATATTTATATTTATCTTACCCTTTACATTTACTTATGCTTATACTTAAGGAGAATATATCAGTATTATTTGCCCAAAGGCCACAAAAAGGCTTGAAAGATTAGTTTAAATGGCTCGGAACGAATCGGATTGAGTTCTTGAGTGACCAAGTCTAATTTTCCCTACACTTTCCCTTTTAAAAATACATAGTAGAAAATTTGAAATTGCTTTTACCAAAAAAAATAAGTTGTAGGTCAGGAGAAAAGGGAACATTTTGCATTCAAAATTCTAACCTTTTTAAAAAAAATTTATACTTCTGGTTCGGTATTCGGTATAGCCATTAATCAGATCCTTAGATTTTTAGAAAATTTATGTTTTGTACAAAATTGAGCTTTTGAGAGTTCAAAATTTTAGACCTTTGTAGAGAAATAAAAACCTGCGAATGATCCCTTTTTATAAAACTGAATATTACATTACATGTCTATTTATCAGTATCAAGATAAGTGCATGTCTAACCTATTAGTTGTACATTTATTTTCATTTTATCGTTTTATTACTGATATTAGGTACTGATACTATAGGTAGGGGTAGTTGAGAAAGGGTGCGATATATCTGTAGACCGGAAGTTAAGATGAGTTTGAATTTTGAATGCTAAAGCCAGTAGTCTCATATACTACTACATACTGCCTACCATAGTATGAGGTATATAACTTATATTATAACATCAAAATGACCTTTATTACGGATAAAGTAATAGTATTGATTTGTAACCCTCTCTCAAATAATAATAACTATAAACTATGGTTGATTTGGACAAGTTCAAAGTTTTTCGTTCGACTAAAAGGGAAGTTTTACTTTATTTTTCAAGCTGAGCACTACTACGAGTACTACCACAGTAATCCTTTAGATTTAAAGAACCAATTTGAAACGGGAATTACGCTCGTCCAAAAATACAGTCGTTACAGTATACTACTGGTATTACTACTAGTAGTACTTGTAGATTTACGTAATGGTAATAGTTTATGGGTAAAATTTTACATTTGAGTAGTACCTACAAATGACAAGAGTATAAATTGAAAAATTTCAAATCACCCTAGGAGGTATACCATTATCTTCAATATACACAAATACACAGTAGGCTGAAACTCTAAAAAAAAGTAACAATTGAAAAAATTAAAAATTAGGGTAGGGTACCATTGGAACTTGTGAAATCACAAGGTAATTAGAATTAGAAAATATTTAGGTTTAGGTTGAGCTTAATTTAAAATTGATTTTTCGTTAATTTTCGAGACTGGCTATATTTAAGACAGCAAAAATTGCTTCCAAATTTCTTACAAGTTGCACCGGATCCAAATTCAAATTTAAAAAATACAAAAATAATTTGAATTTTGATATTTCAAAATTTGAAATCTGCAAAATACGAATAGAAATCTAATACTAAAATTCTCTTTCGATGAACTTAATTTAGGTGAAATAACCAATAATTCCCTTACTTGAGTAAAATGCAAGTTATTTGAACTTTAGATGTATTTTGAACGGAACTTTACTCAGCATTCTTCATACTTAAATCTGCTATCTAAAAAAATTCTTACTTACTATCTAAGTAAGACTAATACTTTTTATATTGAAGACTCATCGAAGAAAATTAAAATGAGAGCGGAAGGAAATGAAATCGATGAGACCTATCTCGTCTACTATACTTGTATGTACTTGTGCATTCTGAGAATTTTCTAGATTGAATATATTTCCTTGAAAAAAATTCAAAAACTCAAAATTCACGATTTCCATTATATTTTGACTATATCAATAAATTCCCCCTAGAGAAGCAACTCTCAGAGTTCTATTACAAACTGTATAGTGTATAGATTAGCTCCAACATTTCTACAGTTTTTTTTTGTGTAAAAAATATGAACATAGTTCTATCCAAGTAAACATAAATAATTGGGCAAAACTCCCAGAGAAAAAAAAATTTCGAAAACTTTATAGTATCAAGTCCAGACTCCATATTCAAGTCAACCAACGATGGCCATTTCTTTTCCCTTAGTTCAAATTACTCTTTTTTTGAGCTGGATAAGTAAACTTTTCTTTCCCCTTTTTATTTTATAAAAAAAGTTGCTTTATCTGTATTACATAGTACTACATAGTAGTAGTTGAAACTACAGATACACTAGTAGAATGAAATAATAGAAAAACTATTTAGCCCTAAAACTAAACTGTAGATTGTATGAGCAAAAAAGCGACAGAAATACGGATAGAAGACAACATTTCTTTTTACTCACTCTTTTGTAAAGTACCTAAATGTGCATTCACAAATTGTATCTAATCCTAAGAAATCGAAAAAGTCTTTTTAAGTAATTTCTATAAAATGAGAAAAATTTGATTGCTAAAGTATAGACATATACTAATAGGCATTGTTAGATTAGAGATACAAGTATCTCTAATCCTAAGTTCGAAAATCTTAATTTTGAACGAGTAACCCACTAAATACTGCTGTTATTAGGTGAAATGAATATTGATAGCCAAAATTTTGAGTAAATTTGACTTTTTTGGACGGATACAATTAGAAAAAAATGCAAATTTCAATTGAAATTAGGTTTCAATCCATTGCATTATATATGTATCATAAATTGCTCTACTTTTATAAAAAGTTATGAGAAAAACTTTTTTGGTCTTTTTTGTACTTTTTGACTTTTTGACATTTGACAAATTAACCAAATTTCAAAAAATTGAAAAGTCTCGGCGAAAGTCCAACCATGCAATTACTCTGAATGAAATTCGTTTAAATTTATTTTTCCTAATAAATACTATTTTATCTCAAACTACTTGTAACTGTAAGAGAGATACTAAATAGTGACTTAGGAGTATTAAACAGTGTGTCCCTATTAAATATATCTGTAGTGTAAAAATGAGAGTCAAAATGTAATGATTAAAGACGTGCCAAAATACTAATAAATGTGCCCTTTTGAATCTCTCTCCTCTCTCTATGAAAATAATACTTGCCATAAAGTGCAGACCACTTTAAAGTAATGAGCTTTTTCAAATATTACATATCATAAATGTACTACTTTTGTGACTCTATGTAAATTGCAAACTAAGCTTTTATTCCAGCAATGATATATGTGATAAAAAGTCCTACTTACAAATAGTTCAAAGTATTGTAAGTAACTGTAATTGTAAGTATTCATAGGTTTCACTTACAATCGTTATTATTATGCGAATAAATGTTTGTAATTTGTTAATTTTCCTCAATGCCTCAAGCACTCATTAACAAAAGGGAAATGATTTAATTACTCAAAATATACACATTAGAGACCTTTATAATTAGTTTTAAACGAACTAAACAAAAGCTTATTTTGTAAATTTCGATATCCGATTTGATTCTATATTAATGCAGATATTGTGCATTAGAATTT
>JAQIXA010002936.1:0-15726 GCA_034699045.1 Nanhermannia cf. coronata Gr-Ori-00579 | reverse complement strand
AAAATTCATCGACGAAAGCTGTAAGGTAAGGAATATTTTTTGTAGAGTCTAAATAAAGTGCGATAACCCACAGTATTGCAAGTTTTTGGAATGTAAATTAAATTTTTGCAAAAATGCTTAAAGTAAATGAGTCAAAATGATAAAAATCTGTAGATGTAGATTGTTGCATTTTTAATGGTTGAATTAATTTACTAGGTTTTTTATTAAAGGCTTGGTCATTTGTTTAACATTAGTACTAATGTCCTGTTATGTCATCGTCATCATGTCATTTGTTATATGTACATACAAAGTACTAGTACTAGTACATTATGTATAGGTAAAAAGTAGTTTTTTTTATTGAATCATGTATCTGTGTATTAAGGAAATGTCAACTTTCAACTTGCGATTTTAAAATTTTAAAATGTCAACTTGTCACAAGTGATTTAAATCTGGTTGACTGGAGAAATACATTTGTGCAAAAAAAAGTCAGGTTTAAAAGTAGGTATGGTAGTATACGTAAGTACTTACTTTAGATTCAAGATATTGCAAGCAAAGGTTCCTTTAATTAACAAAATAATTACAGAATTTTGAAAAAAAAGAGGCTTTTCGAAATTCATGGCAGTAATTTTTAAGAATTTTAAAGAAAATACATGTAAGAATGTGCTAAAGGTGTCTAATTTACAAAAATTTACAAATCAATTTTTATCACAATTTTACTCTGCAGAAGGTCATTTCAACTCCATTATACATTAAATAATCAAAAATTTTGCAGATTTCATAAATCAGATCCAGTGTAATAATCCTGCGTTTACAAAAATTACTAACTTTGCTAAAAAAAAGAATATCTAAATCGGAGCTTTTGCTTGTATTTACCTTACATTTTAATAATTTTTATGAAAATACATTAAAGTATGTGCCTAATTTTTATACAAAAATTTGCAAATTTTCAATTTTTTTCATAATTTTTACTAATTTACAAGGTCAATTCAACTCCATTATACTAAAAATGATGAATTTTTTGCAGATTTCATAAATCAGATTTAGTCTTAATAATAATACTACATATTATCACTATCATTGTTTACCATCTAACTATTTCTAACTTGGTTTACAAAAATTTGCAAATCAAATTTTTATCACACTCTGCACAAGGTCATTTCAACTCCATTATACTTAAAATGATCAAAAATTTTGCAGATTTTATAAATCAGATTCATTCTTTAGACATTTAGACACTCGTTGTTACAAGAATTGCAAACTTTTGCTAAATAAGAGTATCCAAATCGGAGGTTTTGCTTGCACTCGTACTTATTTACCTTTACATATTAATAATTTAATAATTTTTAAGAAAATATAGGTATGCAAGAATGTGCTGAATGTTTCTAATTTTTATACAAAAATTTACAACTTTTCAATTTTTTCATAATTTCTAAGGTCAATTTAACTCCATTATACTTTAAAAAGGGTCAAAATTTTGGCTCATTTTATCAATCAGATCCATTAGCTTGATTAGCCAGTAGTATTACAAGACTGTTGCAAAAAAGACATCAAGCAATCAGGTTTTTGATTCAAAATATTAATAAAATTGCAAAAACTTGAGCTAATGTATCTAAGTATATGAATTGGTATGAGAACCATTCCTTTTAGCAGATTTTGATTTTTTTTTGAAAAAGTATAACTTTACTTGCCAAAAACTCGAATTAAAGATAAGACCCCCCAGATCAGAATCAGAAATCAGAATCACAAAATCACACTCAAATTTAATGTGCTTTCCGCAACTTGTTCTCAAATCTTGAAAAATTTCTAAAAAGTCATTTACATCAACTTAATTCCTCTTGATGGGCACATTTTACCTCTATAATGTTTATGTGAGTTTTTTTGTATTCAATTTTGAGTTTTTTTCCTTACTACTTTACTTACAACTTACAAGATACTTAATAATATTATTATTTTGTGCAATTTTACAATATTCCATGGGGTTTTAAACCCTTGATTGCTTTTTTTTACTTTTGATTTTGCTCATGTTTACACGAGTCTTATGGCCTTTTTTGTGATTTTGATTTTGGGGGCTTGCTGATTTTGGGTTTTGTGTTTTTCTTTTCTTTTTTTTCTGGTTAAAATTTGATTTGAATTTGATTGTGGGTGGTTTTTTGGTTTTTATGTTTTGAATTGCTTTATCAAGTATTACAGATACTCGTATATGAAAAAATTGTAGAAAGGGATTGCCTCTTGAATCTTTGATTCATAATATTGCTTTTAAATGACAACTGTTTAAATTCTTATGTATGTATATTAGTAAACATAACATAACAAACAATCAAAGGTAAAATATTTGCGATTTTACTCATAAAAGCAGTTGATATTGATATATAGAAAATTTAACAAAAACTTCAAGTTCTTGAGCTTTTTCAGATATGGCAATTAGTTTAGTTTCCGAGATATGGAAGCTCTAAATTTATCACAAATTAACACTCAAAGTCATTAAAAATACCCAAATTTTGCTCAAAATATGAAAATAGATCTATTTTCAATATTTGTTTTGATAACAAAATTTCAAAAAAACTTCAAAAAAGTTCAAGAAGTAGGTACTATTCCTAAGTACATACATTAGTTAAAGATTAAAATTTTCCATGTATTATTCCTTTTTCTTATGCCTTATTCTTATAATTATATTATAGTGACTGATTGTGATTACTTATCACATTTTAGAAATTGAAACCTTACAAGTAATTGTACATACATGTAGATACCTACTGTTTAATAATATTGTAGGCATCGTCAAAAAATTTCGATTTAGACACTTTTGAATCTGAGTAAATGACCCGAGACCTTCATGCCTTAGGTATAAAAAGGGAGATTTTAATTTTCTAATAAACCAATATAAATATTTAATTGCCATATTATACTACATAATCACCATACTATCAGTGCTATAATGATGACTAGTGACTTTAAAAGGAGTTTTACTTATTACTAGTAAGGTAATACTGAATACTATAAAATCGTGGAGATTTTAGAGATGCAAAAATATAATTTACGGAGTATACCTGTATACAGATAGTTCCAACCAAGTAATAAGCACTATTTAAAACAAACACCCTTAATTAACATATAATATCAATATAAAATTTGGCATACACATGCAAATCTAATCATCAATACTTTACTACATAGTCTAGGTACTTACATATGTAGATTGTTGAGATCAGAAAGTATCGGTACAAAAAAACACTTTCACATGTAATATTGGTAAATACCAACACCTTTATTGTTAAATAAAATTTAAATTAAATGAGCTCTAAAAATGCATTTTTAATTTCAATAAAGATATGGTGAGAAACAATTGAGCAAATTAAAAAATTTGACCTTATTTCTTGATTTCCTGATAACAGATTTGAATTTTGAAAAAAATTGATCAAAATCCAAGTGTCCAAAGTTCAAGAATCCAAAAAAAAAATTCCAAAATTTGGATGGATTTTTTGAATATTTCATATTCATAATCTAGATTTAACAGTCAAGTGTCTGTCTATATACTGATCCTTATCAATATACAAAAAATTCAACAGAATTTGAAAAGTTTGAACATCAGATTTTTTTGAAATAATTGAAATCCAAGAAATAAAAATCATCCAAATTTTTGGCAAATATTCTTTTGAGATTCGTATTTTAGAATCATTTCAATCTTTTTCTTTTTCTTAGTTGTTTGATATTTAGATTTTAACCAATTTGACCATCATCGGTAGGACCTTATGATATTTATTTTAGATTCGAAGGAGTCAAAAAATATCCTTGTGAGGCATTAATAAGTACTTACCATATATCAGTATTATGAGACAAATGATGATATTATCGATAAAACCAATTAATTTCTAATTTCTCTCTATACTCGTACTATGGTACATTACATATTAATTAGAATAAATTAATCAACTTTTACAAGTACATACCTACTTTTAAGACACATCTCGATTTCTAAAAAGCTATTAATCATACCTATGTTTATGCCTTATAGTAATGAATGATCCATTTCTATTTTTACTTTTGCATTTGTCCATTTGTAAAAATGGAAAATTTGAGATCAACCATGCATAATATACATAAATGGCTAGTACTAGTACTGGTACTTTATACATAGTCATAAATAAAATGATGCATTAAATGTCACCGTCAAGCCTCAAGATACAAGATACTACAATTTAAGAGTAATTAAAGAACTTGGGTGTAAATAATTAAGGAATGAAACACTTTTTAATGCGCCGTAAATGTACCATAATTTAGCTCTGAAACACAGTTATTAAAATTAAAAATTATTTTTCTAATACGAAGTACATAGTAAGTTTGAGCTAATCTGTCTGAATATCTTAATTTCAAATTAAGAATTTGTTAATAATTTTTGCTGGTTTTTGCTAATAATTGTTCTCATAAAGGGTATAGAATCTGTTTATAATTTTTGCATTTAAAGATCATGTAATTGTAGAAAAAATGATTTAGGTAGATTCTTAAATAACTACATTCTAAGGGTAGTTTAATCGGTATTTTCAAAAAGTACAAAAATTTTACCTAATCTATCGTTCAGTTTCACTCTAGCTCTATCATAAACATGTTTGCCATTATGTTAAATTTGATTCAAAATTCTGTAAAATATCAGTAATTTAGATAAGTGTTTAGCCAATTTGGCTTATGTTAGGTTAGGAATATTCCAAATTCCGCAAATTATATTTCTTATGAGATTTTAGACAAAAGCCATGGTATTGTGATAGCCTAAAACCTGTGAAATTAACAAATAAAAATGTTTTTCATCCTTGGGTTTTCCATTTACTCGTATATACTTAGATATCATTCGTATTTCAGCTTTATATTGACCAAAATTAGCCATTTATCAGAAATATTAGTAAAAATAACAAACTAAAATTTCCAATTAGAGTACCCTACTTAATATTGTAGTTTCATTCTATGTTAAAGTAATTAAACTTTAAGAAAATGCTTATTTCTATACAATTACCATTTAAAATAAAACAAGTCTCAAAATCTCAATCCTGAATTTCAATCGTGGTGGTCTTAAAAAAAATTTTACAACACAAAACATTCACAAAACGATGTGAATTTTTAAATATTTCTCATTACTCCTACAACGATCACCAACATCAAGGTTAATGTTCTACCAACTAGTACTAGTTGATACTAGTACTAGTTTCAATAGCTAAAGTAAAGTAAAACTAATAAACTGAAATAAAAAGCTTGGGAAATAGTCTTTTTTTTTCTTCGAAAAAAAAAGTTTGCAAATTTATACCGTATGTATTTCTAATTTGTTTTTTTACTTTTTTTACCTCATTTCCGTCATTATTATAATAGTCATTTGGGACTTGAAGTTGAGATTTTTGTTGATTATTTTCATTTTATTGTCAATTTTTTTTACCTTTTCTCTGTCTGACAATATGAGAAACCTTATTCTGATGTATGTTTAACATTCATTTAGGTAAAGTTTGCTAAATACCTACCTACAGTATGTAATGTAGTAGATAAGCTTTTCAATTTTAAGTACTGATTATGTATTTATGTTTTTTCGTGAATTTGAGATTTGTTAAACTACTTCAGTACAAGGATTTTATTTACACAAATATTTAAATAGGAGAAACATTAAAATCTTGCAAGGAAACAGACCTTACTGTACTCCTGTGGATCTTGATATATGTCATACTTTTAGACGAAATGGTCAAAATTCAAAACTCTTGTCAATAAAGGAACATTTTTTCCCAAATTCATTTATCAGAAATATAGGTAGATACATACCATTTTGTTATTTTTGATTCAAAATATGGAAAATAATTTTTTAAATAGTTTTATTGATATTTTTCATTGAAGTTAATAATTATATTGTGAGAACCAATATAAAAATTTGACCTTATTTCCTGATAATAAATGAAAAAAAAAACCAAAATCCAAGTGTTCAAATTTCGAGAATCCAAAAATTTTCCAAAAAGGAAAGATTTTTTGAAGATTTTATAATCCAGATTTGACAATCAATTGTCTTTCACTAAATATCTATCAATACAATAAAACACAAAAAGTTCAGATTTTGAAAAGTTTGAAAAATTTGCTCAATTTTTTGTAGGATTTTTTGAAATAATTGAAAACCAAGCAATAAAAATTCAGTGTTTTCTATCTAGATTTGCCTTCAACCAAGCTGGATACGAGTTTAAAACCCAATTTGTTTTTTTATCAAGATTTGAAATTGTGTTATGCGAGATTTCATATTAAATTAACAAAAATTTCCCAAATAAAATTGCCAAATAAGGTCTAAATAAGGACAAATAAGAATCTAGACTCCTAGAATCTAGTAAAAAGCCATCTTTTGTACTATATCATAGATATAGGGTTGCAGTTGCAGTAAGACCTGTTCCCTTGTAAAAATAAAATTCTCCAAGAAGTAAGTATACTTACTTTGAGTATCTGTATCTATCTATGTAAATACTCAAATCTTGGAAAAAGTTGAAAAGTGCTTTTACTCTTTTGAGCTATTCGCACGATCCTTAATTGCGGCTTTTGTATAAATAAGAAATATAAATTTTTAATGATGTACTCGATGAAAAAGTTGATATTTATACCTTATTTTTAAGGATTTAAATTAAAAAGGTAATATGTACTAATACTTCTATAAACACCAATACAGGGGTTTGTATATTCCATGTAAAAGTTAGTACTTGTGCCGTTTAACAAGCGGTAAATTTAATGAATCAGTTTTTCTTTGGAAAAAGTAAAGCTATAAAATGGATAGGTAATTGAAAAGTTTTTTGAAGAAAAAAATCTTAAAAGATCAAAAGAATTTGATATATCCTGTATATCTACTACAAATGTATAATCTATGATATTTAGTAAGTAGTACCCTATTTCTCAAATGATCAAATTTTTATTAGTAAATTTTAACCGATACAATAGATATAGGTACTGATGAATAAATGAACGAACTTCTCTTTAATTTTTTGCAAAATCTAAGATATTTTTAAAAAATTTGGCAAATAAATATCATTAATTTGCATATCAAATTCAAACTAATTGACAGGTTAGGTATTTTTTCAAAATTAAAGACTACCCATGCATGCCTGTATCTTTCTAATCCGATAAAAAATTCAAACTTTAGCAAACATCCAGGAGGCTGATCTAGAAATTGAAATTTAAAAAACCTTAACTAGGCATTAGAATAGGGAAAAATGCATTTTAGTCAAAATACCTACTAAATTTAATAGGTAAAAAATGTCTGTAAATGAATTGCTTTGACTTGAATATTCATGAAATGCGCTAAAAGGGATAAATATTTGCATATCCCCACTTTTTACAAAGAAATTAATCAAATTTTTTTTGTACTTTTCTCAGCAGGGAAGCCGTCGTCACAAACTTTCAAGTCAGCCCAACCTAATAAAATAATTAGCTCTGGAGGTCTAAAAATCATCAATCCAAATGCACTACTTTTCCACGACACAACGAGAATAAGACTTAATCAGTCTCGGCCATCAATTACAGACTCAACTTTTAAACTTCCACCAATGTCACCTGCTGCAGATATCATATCCAAGTCTCCTAGTGGTGGAATGAGGTCAAATAATTTACAAAATGGCAGGAATAACAATAGGACATCTGTCAAGCAATCGAGTTCTTTTAGAACTTTTGGACCTAAGGGTGGCCACTTGTCGACACCTCTGAGGTCATTAAGACCAAGTGTCCCACCACCTCCACCACCTTCAATAACTTCGACTGTTTCTTGTCCACCGGTAATAATTATACCTAACTTTAAACTATAGATATCCGCCTAAAATCACATAAAATCGCAGTTTTTTCGCCCAAAAAAAAAAGTTTTTTCGCCTTTGTTTATATTTATTCCTTTAATTCAGCTCGGAAAAGCTAGATTTTGCACATAAATACATGTAAAATTGTGGGCAAATTCTGGTTTTTCAAAAATCTTTAGAAATATTCTTTAGAAATATAGCTTCAAAACCTTCAAAGCTATATTTATTTCCCCTTGTAAAATTTAAAATCCGAATCCGTTATAAATCGAGAAACCGGATTTTTAAAAACACTTCCGATTTGTGTATGTATCACTAATTTAAACTCTATTTTAAGGTACCTAAACGGACTGGAAGTGTTGATGTATCAATAACCAATGCCAAACCACTAATAAATAAACCAACTAAATCATCAAATACATCACAATCGAATAAAAGTAATTATAGGAATCCACTAGCCCTCGCCATGAGTTCAATTTCAAATAAAATTGCCAATACTACTAGTAGTAGTAGTAGTAATACAGGACATAGTAATGGCCGATTTATCAAAAAATCTCAACAATCGAACACAAATAGTTTGAAAAAATCTCCTCCAACAATCGAACTGGTGAAGAATTCAAATGCAATCATGAATGGGCCAAGTAAGGGTGATTTAGAACAAAATATCGAAATTATCAGAAAAGATAATTCGGTAAGTGAAATTCGGATTTATTCAGGAGCTAATGTGATACCATGCAGTTCTGAAAATAACCATTCAAAGATAAATGGTAACCATCAAATGACCAATCGACCCCATTCTACCTCAGTAGTACTGATTGGTGTAGATGATAATTCTTCTACTGGTAATGAGGTCATAAACAATAATAATACAAACAGTTCTCGAGGGAATCGGGAAAAAGTTAGTCAAGAAAATGTGGGAAATTTGAAAAGGCAATTACCCCCATTGCCAATGTCTCAATTAGCCCAAGTTGACCAATTAACACTTAATAATAATGCAAAAAATCTTTTGAAAATGAAAAAAGTTGACAAGATTGAGTCAGTTGAGGAGGCTGAACCCCTGTATGACGATATTATAAGTCAAAATCCAATTATACCCTTAGCTTTAGCTGTAAGACCATCTGACCATGGGAAACAAGAGCTAAATGCTGAATTGAAAAAGAAATTGATGCAAAGATCAGCTCCTCAAGTTGCATTACCTCAGGTAAGTAATGCTAAATTTTGCCAAAAACTATTTTGCTAATTAAATTAATCCTTTTCAAAGGTTCCCACGACCCCTAAACCATCAAGTACTGGTACTGGTACTGGAATTGTAGAAAATGAGGCTTTGAATACCAAGTTTTTACCACCACTTGTTGAAGAACTGTATAACGATGTTGGAGAACCTCATAAGGATACAGATTCATCAATCATTTATGATGATACCTTAAGTTTGATTGTAAACAGATCTACTTTAAATATGGACCTTGACTCTTCATATGGAGGTCATACTGAGCCGATTTATGACGATGTGTTCAATTTAATGGATGAGAATCAAGATACTGACTCGGGTGCTGAAACTGAGGTAGGTACCAACCATAAAATAGACAATAAGAGCTGAAATTAGGCAAAGAAAGTCCTAAAATTCTCTTAAATACAAGAAAAATTGGAAATTTTATTTTATACTCCCAAATATTCCATTTAAAATGACTTTTGATCAAAATTTGAAAAAAATTCTAATTATTTAGTTGCGAAGCTTACTTTTTTTCGCTAGAATAACCGAAATTCAGAATACATTTTGATATTATGATTTAATTAATGTATGATTTTTTTCTCATTTAGGATTCTACACCACCACCATTACCACTAAATGGACCACCTGCATTACCAAAAGCATCTAAAGAACTACCATTGATGAGTTTCCCATTACTAAATCCGCTCAAGAGCATTGAAAAACAATGTGAAACCGCTGAAAAACCTGTAAAACCATCATGCTCTTCGACACCAACTAATACACTAAACTTGATAAAAAAGGCTTCAGTTTCAGCAGGAGCATCAACTTCCAAAGGAGAAACTTCAAATGAAGTTTTGAGTAAAACTCGGTCACTTTTAAACGAGCTGAATGAACGTTTATCCCAACTGAATTTTCCTCCAACACCACCACCACAAGGTCAAGGTGTAGCTGATGGTGGAAATAATCCATCAAGTAGTGAATCAAGTGGTGTTGAAGAGGATTATATTTCAGATAAAAATCAAAGTTCTTCAGCATCTTCAGCATCATCACAAGCTTCAGATAATTATAATAGACTTTCAAAATTAGTCCAAGATACGATTTCAATGGCAAGGGGGAAATTCCTGGATTCAATGAAAAATCCAACAGATCAGCTAAAGCCTGGAAATGGAAATCCTGGTACTGGATCACCTGTTGAAGAACCTATTTATGAAGAAATTCCAGGTGACTGTGCTCGAAATTCAAGCCCTATATATTCAGATGCTTTTGATGCAAAAAATGGTGAAGATGGTGGACCAACAAGTATTTTTGATGGAGCTTCAAGAACGGAGATTTTAACTTTTTTAGAATCGATAAGAGATCGGCTTGCTGAAGCTGAATCGGTAAGTCTCAAGCTGATCCTATATGTAAAAGTATCATAAAAAGTATCTAAAATGTCGGCATTTTAAACTAGTAAGATTTGTGACAGGTTGATTGATATTTATTACAAAAAATTATAAACATCATCATCAAAATATACACAGTTATTCATCATCTGTAGAAAAAATGATAGAAAAAAATGTAATTGAAAGTGTCTCGGTCTTGAGATATCATATCATGTCCGAGTCCAAATACATTTTTTTGGTCATTTGTCAAAAAATTTCCGACAAATGTAACATTTCAAAAAATTTGCTACCTTATATCTGTTCTATAAAGTTCATTATCATTTGGTCAAGTTCAAAAATGACAAAAATTTACTTTTAACCTGAATTATCTTTACATAAATTCAAAAAATAAAAAATATCAAATACCATGCTAAAAGAGATACCAAAAAATCAAAATAACAAGCCATATTTGAAAATTTTGTTTGAAATTTTCGAAATTTTTTCAAATAGGTTCTTCGTGGAATTTTAAATGTACATTTACATTACATTTGCCTTAAAAGTCCGACTATATGATTGACTAATTCTACAAAAAAGTCCTTTAAATTTTAAACCCATTTTTTTCTACTATCTGTAGAGCATAAATTTTTAAAAATTTTTACATTTTGAACAAATCTGCAAATTTTAGTGTACTTGTAGACTTTTCCCTTCTAAAATCTCGTTAAAATTAATGTAGGTAATATTTGTATTCGAACTCTGTACATTTGCTATACCGAGTATACACACATACCTAGATACTTTTAGAAATAATTATTTAAACTAGATACATAAATTTAATAAACTACCTACAGATACAGATATATACATGTATCCTAAGGATAGACTAATTGCTTTAGTTTAGATAAATAGATCTACAACAAGAGTATGAATTTAGAACAAAATGTTTACAAAAGCTGAGCAGAAATACAAGGATAAGATACCTCTATAATAACATTTCTCTTTCTTGTGGGTTTTCTTACGATTCAATTATCTATTTTGTACAAAATTAAAATAATTTACTTTACTTTTCTTTACTTGGGTTATATTAGGTCGAATTGTACAAGTATTTACAAGGGAACATATCTTTCTGTAATCCTAAACCTTAATATGTGATATAGTCCTATAGTCAATTTTGTAGATATTTACATAAATTTTGACTCAAAATTTTTTCAAAAATATCGAATTTTCAGCTCGTTATACTGAAATTCGGTTTTTCACAAAATACACCGTCTACAAAAGAACTACAAAAGATCCTTATCTAGCTAGCTAAGGTCTTTTTTTTTTTTTTTTGGTGATCGAAATATTATGGTTTTTCCTCTTGATTAAAATTAGGAATCTTGTAAAGTCACTTCTGGCAAAAACTGGCAAAAATCTGCGAAATTAACAAAAAAGGTTCTTTATGAATTTTTTTTCCATTGCCAATAGGCACAGAGATACAGCAAGGCATGTTACCTTGTATTGTTAATAAGTTCTACAATAATATCGGTACATACAGTACAAGTACATGTAATTCTCATAATAGTAATCTGCTAATTAAGTATCTCATTCCATATAATTTGTAAATATTGTTATTATTATATTTCTTGTTCTTGTTAGTCTAGATTTCAAAATATCAAGTTGCAAACTCTATCTTACCTATATATGTCATTAATTATAATACAAAGTAACATACTAGAGTACTTACAAATTACAAATATTGTAAAAAATGACCGAGAAAAAGTCATTAATAGAGATGATTAAGTAAACCATGCATGAGTTTACATGCAACTTTATGTTGCAAAAAATACACCACATTTTTATGAAGAAATACTCAAAGTCTACTCAAGTAGGGTGATATTAGTCAGAATTATTTTTGCAATTTTCCGTAGGTTTAGCATAGCCTAATATGAATTTTAATTAATTTTACCAAATATGAATATAATTAGCAAAGCCATAATATTCATATTCATACTTATATTTGCAAAAAAGTTAGATTTTATGACGTATTTTTAAGGCTTATAAGGTCATTTTAAAATACAAGTCTCAAAAATGATTCAGGAATTTATTTTTTCATTTATAGATACAAAATTCAAATCTTATTTACTTATTTACTGTTTACGAGTTTTTAATACAGCTCTGAAAAACTTTGTTATTTTGTCTCAATTTTATTCGAGTAAGTACATTTGGAAATTATTTCCAAAATCTGTTTCTTCAGAGCTGAATTAAAAGGATAAATCATCCTCTTTTCGGTTCAAAATAACCTAAGTTCAAGTCACAAAATGAATTTAATTTTTTTTTTTTTAAATTTGATCTCTAATGACTCGAATGAGCTTTATATCATGTCTATATGTCACAAATTTTGTTATATAATAGATTCGATGTTCACAGTTGCTTTTTGAATTCTTCTTTATATATGGTCATGGTCTAAATGGTCTTTTTTTTCAGAATACTTCATCAAGTCCTACTGAAAGTCGCTCCAGTTCACTTGGAAGTTCTTCAGGGTCCTCAACTTGTCAGAAGCCAGTTGGTCTGAAAGAAATAAAAGTTGAAAGAAATGATTCAGGTATCTAAAAAAGTAATTTTAAATTACTTAAAATTATATTTTTTTAAAATTTCAGGTATTGGATCAGAAGCTTCATCACTTTTAGTCGTTCAAACCGAAAATATCCCATCAAATATACCTCAAGTATCACCACCAGCACTTACACCATCACCTCCAGCCTCATGTAATGAATGTCATGAAATTCCATCAGAAGGAAAAGAACTTTGTTTAAATTGTGTTCGACGGCAAACCGAAAGGAAAGAAATCCTTTTAGAAGTTTATGAAACTGAAGTCAAATATGGTCGAGATTTGAGAATAATTTTAGACGAGTTTTACATGCCAATTCATACAGCAGGTCTTTTATCTAAAGATCAACTTGATGGAATATTTCTAAATGTAGAACAATTACAAGAAATTAATTCAGAACTTGTCACAATGCTTCGGTGTGATTTTGAAAAATGTCAACTTGAGAATGATGACGATTTGACTGGAATTAATGTTGGAAGGATTTTTGCTACTTTTGGGGAAAGAATGATGACAGCTTTTGAATACTACTGTACTAGACAGGTACCCCTATATAATACATATATAGTAAAATAAAATTAGAATAATAATTTTTTGAGATTTTTGTTCAGAGAATTCAAATTCAGAACACGATACACATTTCTTCAACCAAGTGTCCGATTCGATTTCATTCGGATTTCTATTTATGATTTGATTATACTCGTATCTTGAATACTACATATTACTTACTATACAGGGGTCTGCCAAATCCTATAAAGGATCTCAAAGATAAACTTTTATTTATTATTTCGGGCAAAAATCCTATTAAATCTGTATCTCTCATATCTGGGCTAGTCTGGTCTGGTGTATAAAATCGAGATGATTTGTTTTGATCTAAATTCTAAATGAAATGGGAAATTATAGTGTAAATCAAAATACGTGGTTAGAAATTCAATAAAATCATCATCAAAATCCAAAATCCAAAGTTTTTATATTTGTACTATAGGTACTAGGCACATATACTGTAGCAGGTACCTACTGTAGACTGTAGGGTAGTCATTTATTTCGGTTCTGAAAAGACAAATTTTGTCCAAATGTGATCAAATTTGAATCTTTAGGCTTATTTAGGTATATTTGAATTTTATAATGGGTGCATTAAATGGTTAATATTTGTAATTTCAGGCTGGTGCTGGTGCCCTTTTAAGTCAATTAGAAAAGGAAAAAGAATTACTTCGGATCTTTTTAAGGGTTTCTCAAATGGAGAATACTGTACTACGTCGAATGAATCTCCCGGCTTTTCTTATGGTAAGATTTAAGATATCTGAAATCCTCTAAATTATATTTTCTAGTCTAAACAAAATCAAAATTTACTCAAAATACTCAATTTACTATGTATCTGTTTATATTTTATAGGTGCCAGTTCAAAGAGTAACAAGATATCCTCTACTTTTATCCAGACTACTTAAAGGTACCTACCTATACTGATACCTATAATTTTTCTAAATTTTGATATGTAGGTATTTATAATTTTTTTGTATTATTTTAGTAACACCAATCGATCACCCCTCGAGAGAAGAGCTTGAATCAGCTCAGGAAAAAATCGAAATTCATCTTGAACATATGAATAAGGTGGGGAAATAAACTATCAAAAAATGAAGCTATTTATAAAATATGTATATTATATAAAAAAGGGTTTAAATTTTTCTTGAAAAAAGAGCTGAAATATCGAGTCTTTTGAATATTTTGAATAGCAAAAGGGGGGTATTTATGTAGTTAATCCCTTTCATATTTCTTACAAGTAACATTTCAGAAATTTAGAATTTTTTTTGGTAATTCAGATTCAAAATAGGCTCAAAATTTGAAGATAAACTTATAAAAAAGCAAGCGATAACTTAAAAAAGTGATCGTTGATTCATCTCTGAAATATAAAATTTTGCATTCACTTCTGAAAATCTAGAAAATTACACTACCTATAATTAAATTTTCAAATTATTAATTATTAGAAACCAATCCAATATCTATAAATAAAAATTTTTAATCGAAAATGGACTAAACGTTTTAAAAAATGGCGGGTTAACAACTAGAGTATTTGGCAGTTCAAAAGTTTCCAAATAGATATTCGTTTCATATAGAAATGCTATTATAACATAACAATGAATAATTTCTTACTTTCCATATTCCTAGAATAATATTTGGTTAAGTAATACGATACCTTATTTTAGAAGATCAGTTGGTTGGATTGGACTTCAATTTTAATTTTAACAAATCTCTTTAGTTTACAAATTAAAATTTTTGAGCTAAATGAATCTTTACTTGTGAGATATCTGTTTCTATTTTATTTCCCTATTGGGAATTCAGAGATTGGAGCTGGATTCGATTGAAATTTAAACTTTTATAAATACCTCTACTTATATGTACTAGGTACTCTTGTGGGGTATACCTTGTTTATGTATTGCATGTTTGTATTGATATTTTGTACCTACTAGTAACTTAATCCATCCTATGCAAGTAAAAATTCATCTTTGTTGGGTTACTTGTTCTATTAACCAAGTTTTAGTATTAAAAAAAGTCAACTTTTTTTTGAGTCATTTCTCTTCACAAAAATCTGATCTATTTAAGCGAAACACAATTAAATTCGCTTTTAAAATTATATCATTCAAAAATTAAGCTGACATTGGCACCCGGGTCTTGACCTTGGGCAAATTTTCTTGAAAATATTTAATTAAAATGTGAACCAATTTGATTTTTACATATTTTGCAAATCTCATAGATAATGGAGCATCCTAACCTAACATACATAAATACTTACAAGGAGAATATAAGATTGATTTTTTTTTT
>JAQIXA010002935.1:0-15733 GCA_034699045.1 Nanhermannia cf. coronata Gr-Ori-00579 | reverse complement strand
TTTTTTCATATCTCCAGAAAGACACAAACGCTCAAATATACACCCCTGAATTTCAAAATGATCATTCATTTCATTTTTTAAAAGTCCGCTTTGCAAAAGTCTAATGACAAATGTCTTAGGGCAAATGTCCTATGGCAAAAATCCTATTTGACAAATGTCCGTTTTGCAAAAGTCCTATTTGGCAAATGTTCTCTTCGCAAATGACTGCTTTGCAAAAGTCAGCTTTGGCAAGTATCCTAAGGCAAATGTCTTTTATCCAAAAATCTCTTTCCAATTGACCGGATACCATTTTGAACAGTTCAGATTTCAGATTTCAATTCTATGTGTAAGGATATAATAGAAAGCATTTTAAAACTTGAAAAGAAAGGCTATTTTCGTTATACTAGACCAGTTGATATCTTGAAGAGAAATTTTGTTTTGAACCATGACGTTCCAGAATATTTTGAACAGGTTTAATTATGTTTAGGTTTTTATATTTAGGTTTAGATTTAGGTTTATGGCTTGGCTATCTATAGATATAAAATAAGATTTTCAGGTCAAAGAGTCATAATAATAATAACAACTGGATCAGACAAACAAGAGGTCCAAATTTCATAAATATTTCCGAACTATACCTAGTCTACCTCTAACTATTATCTAGAATATATAGATAAATATCTTATTTTACTTTTAAAACAACAAACTTTATTAAAGGCAAAAAAGGTCTTTAGAATCTGTAGATTATGACTGCTACATGCCTTACCTTGCCTATCCTTCTAAAAATATTTCGAGCTAAATATTCAGGCTATTAATAAGATAAGGTTGAATATGTATTGATAATTGTACTACAATATCTAGGTATCTTATGGTATATAGCGTACTAGATACTTGTATCTGTATCCTTTTTTATTTTTTACTAACAAAATCAATAAATTAAGACAGTAGCAATATCTTGAGTGATTTTCAATATTTATAAGTTAAATTTTGGAAAATTTTATTTCACAATTTTTTGACAATGACTCAAGAGACGATGCACTTTATACTACACAAAATCCTCCATTTTGAGACATTTGAGAATCGGATTTTTGATCTGGAGAATAAAAATGTGGAACTTGAAGCTGACTTGAGAATTGTTAAAGCTCAGCTGGACAAATTGACACAAAAAGGTTAGTGCTTATCGGTAGAAATTTCGATTTTGACTAAATAATTTTTAAAATATGTAACTATTTGTATTATGCCTACTTAATTCATAGATCTAAATGGTCCTGTTCCAGAAAATTCTTTCGAAAATGACAAAATTTCTGCAGATCAAGAACTAAATTTTAACGAATCGATGAGGGAGATTTCAACTGAATTGAATTCAATATCAAATGGATCTCAAGATGCTGGAAAAATTGAAAATCGAGAATTTCCAGGAGCAGGGATCTTGTTCGAGAACGGCAGATCAGAAGGTTATCTTTTTGCATTCTTTTACATCTAATTCTCAAGATCAGTACATATTGTAGGTATCTATATTTTTTTGATTTTTGATTCAAAATATTCATTAAATTTTAAAATATACATTATAGGAAATGAATTGCCATTAACCATAAGAAATGTTGAAGATATTGATGAAAATTTAAAAATATTGCCCATTTTTATCAATCCTGAAATCATCTCAATCTCTGGTGGAAATGATATTAAAATTTTTGACGGATCATCAAATCCAAGTCTTAATTGGTTCAAAAGCCCTGAAGTAAGAAAAATTCTTCAAAAAGTTGTCATTCCATTGAAAAGAGTCGATTCGGATCCTTCTAAATTTGATGGTAATATACTGATAGGTTTATTTTATTATTATCTACTATAGGGTGACAATCTGCCGACTGGACCTACTTTGAATGGGAATAACTCAAAGACCATCAAACCGATTTCCATAATCCACATGCCATTCGAGGTTGAACAAACTTAGATATTACATATTACATGTCATGATCTAGGAATGCTAATTACTGCGCTAGAATGATTTTACAAAAAACCGTTTCCTTACATAATTCCCAAAAATTATAAAAAAAACTTTGAATTTTCGAAAAAAATAATAATTTCAAAGCGCTCTAACTTTTGAAACCGTTGAGATAAAAGTCTCTATTAGGTAGGTGGTGTTAAAATGTTATAAAATTGTTAAACTTAATGATTACAATGCAAGGCCTTGATAATTTAAAAACTTCAATCACTGTATTTTTGGCGCCATATTTGAAAAAAAGAGCTATTTTCGTAAAATAATTCTAGCGCAGTAATTAGCATAGCTGGATCATGACTTGTAATATGTAATATGTAATATATCTAAGTTTGTTCAACCCCTATCGAATGACATGTAGATGATGGAAATCGAGCTTATGGCCTTTGAGTTATTCGCGTTCAAAATAGGTACAGTCGGCAGATTGTCACCCTATAGTAGATACGAGGGATAATTCTGAATAGCTTTTGAAATTGGACACTATTTTTTCGGGTTAAACAGTTCTTATTTTAACAGGATGCTCTTACAAAAAGCTTTACAGAAATATTCCTAATCTACTCTAACTTTTCAGCTAATTATATCTATATCTATTATTAAAATTACAGAATCAAAAAATGGAAAAAAAGTTCACAAATGTGCATTTTGTTCAAGAGAATTCCAAAAATTTGCCAATTTTAGAAGACATTTCAGAATCCATACTGGAGAAAAGCCCTACAGCTGTCCAATGTGCCCAAAATCTTTTGCATTTTTGAAAACCTTCAACAGACATAGTGTTATCCATTCGAAAAAAGGTAAAAAAAATTACAAATTCTTAAAAAATATTCATCTTTCAATTAATATTTTGAATACTTATTACAGTTATCGAAACCGAGCTTATAAAAAGAAAAAGTGATGCATCTGATAAATTAACTACCCATGGTTCTCAGTCATCAGAGTCAAGAAATTATCGATGCAAAATTTGTTCAAAATTTTTCAAATCCAAATCAACTTTTGATGGTCATTTAAAGGTCGAGGATAAATGTAGAAACAAAACAGTGGAGTGTTCAACTTGCTTGAAAATATTTACTTGTATGGCTCATTTAAAAATTCACAATAGGGTTCATACAGGTAATACATAGATTAGTAATTAGTATGATAATAATTAGGTAATTAACTAATATGTAATTTATTGAAATAATAATTTAAATAGGTGAAAAACCCTACTCATGTTCAGTTTGCCCGAAGAAATTCTCACAACCACAATCACTTGGCATTCATTCAAGAACACACACTGGAGAAAAACCTTACATTTGCAAATTTTGCCCGAAAAAATTCTCTCAAAGCTCAAGTTTGACCGTTCATAGGCGATTACATACGGGAGAAAGACCCTACAGTTGTAAATTTTGTCCAAAAAAATTTACTTGTAGCTCACATTTGCTTAAACACAGTCGAAACCATACTGAAGAAAAATCCTACTCATGTTTATTTTGTCCAGAAAAATTTTGTCAACAGAAAAGTTTGAATGATCACACTTGATCACATACTACCGGAGAAAAACCCTACATTTTGCCCGAAAAAATTTGCTCATAGACCAAGTCTGCAGGCCTTTCATATGAGAACTCATACTTAAGATTCATATTGTAAAAAAATTGCACACAGGCCCTCATCACGTTAAGAGCATGTTAAATAAAAATTAAATAATAAATTAAATTCAAGTTTCTCAATTTAAATTTAAGTCTTATATACCTACTAGTATATAAGATAATATGGTACTATTCTGTAACTATAAGATAAACAATAAAATATATACTCGTATGTACACTATTATTTGTAGGTAGGTATCTAGGGTAGGTATCTAGGGTAGGGTACTCGTATTATCAATTATAGGAATAAGTTATAGTTGTAGTGCTATAAGTCAGAAAGGCGAATCAAATTCTCGTAATTTGCAAAAAAAAACTCGACTTTCTCCAATGGTAGGGTAGGGTATTCATCGTATGGTGTTTGGTTGGTTGAATTATTTCTCTCCATTTTTTGGTAATATTATGCTAAATATGCTAAATAAATTTTGGTCAGATCAGATGGGGAAAAGTCCCTCAAGTCAAATAAACCCACTGGCTCGAATTTCTTATCATTTCTTATCATAAAATGAGGAAATTTCAAGATTCTGAAAAAAGACACAATAAGAAACAATCATGGATATGAAACTAGGATGGCAATCGTGTTTTGTAGAGAGTAAAAAGTAGTCCCCAACCAATACCTAGCTATATCAGTATAAATTGAGGTTTAGCAGCTAAACTAAATACTTGTTGAAAAGTTTGAAAATTTTTAAAAATTTATAGTATAGTAATAGTAATAAGTAAGTGTAAGAATTGAACTGACAAGTTTTTACTTACTTTATTAAGTTTACTTTAAAAATTCAAATTTAGTAAATCTGCAAAATGTCACAAGATACCATTTTATTCATAATGGGCAAAATTCTTCATTTTGAAACATTTGAAAATCGGATCATCGACCTCGAGACTAAAAATGTAGAGCTTGAATCTAACTTAAAAATTGTGCAAAATCAGCTGGAAAATTTAACTCAAAATAGCAATAATTTAATAGTAGAAGTAGAATCAGGTAAGTAGTATCTATAATCTGGGTAGTAATTTAATTATAAAAACCATTATCTAAAGAATTCCTTAAACTTAATATCAATATACCATATCAGAAGCTGAGACTGAGGATGAGTCAAATTCTGCCGAAGATCCATTCGAGAATGCTGTTTTGTCAAACCTAGATGATCAAGATGTTTTTAACCATCATAATATTAGATCGCAAGATAGAAATATTGAAAATCAGGACCCGAATTTTACATTCGAAAAAATCAAATCTGAAGGTAATCTTTTCAAAATTAAGTACCCACCCTACCTATACTTTAGCTAAAATTTTAATATTTTTAAAGGAATTGAGTGGAGCTGTACTTCAAGTATGATTGACCAAAATGTAGAAATAATTCCAGCATCTTCCAGCTCATTAATCACTCCATTCTCAAGTGGTAAAGAAATTAAAATTTCAAAATCAAATCGGAATCTTTTGATCAAAAACTCGAAAATACCAAAAATTCATCAAAATGCAATCATCCCACTGCTAAGGGTCGATTCGGATCCAAATTTTAAATACAAATTTCCGGTTTCACAAAATGGTAAAAATTAAAAATATATTATATAAACCATATTTTGATACAATTAAGATACATTGTATTATATGTAAAAATACCAAACCTTAAAAATTCTTAATTCTTAATTATTTTAATTTTCTGAATTTTCGGTCATCAGAGTCAAGAAATTATCGATGCAAAATTTGTTCAAAAATTTTCAAATCCCAAACAACTTTTGATGATCATTTAAAGGTCGAGAGTAAATGTAGAAAGAAAACAGTGGAGTGTTCAACTTGCTTGAAAATATTTACCAATTTGTCTAATTTAAAAATTCACAGAAGGATTCATACAGGTAACAGAGATAATTAGTAAGATGACGTTATTTATTGAAAAAATGATTTTAATAGGTGAAAAACCCTACTCATGTTCAGTTTGCCAGAAGAAATTCACACAACAACACGCATTTATCATTCATTCCAGAACCCATACAGGGGACAAACCTTTATATTTGTCAATTTTGCCCAAAAAAATATACTAGTAGCTCAAGTTTGTTAAAACACAATCGAACACACACGGGAGAAAAACCCTACATTTAATTTGTCAATTTTGCCCGAAAAAATTTGCTCAAGTTTCACACTTGACCGATCACACACGAACACATACTGGAGAAAGATGAAAAACCCTGCAATTGCTCATTTTGTTCAATAAAATTCTCTATTCGACAATCCCTAAAGGCTCATATGAGTAGTCATACCAGGTAAAAAAACAATTATCCAACAAGAAATTCGGACACAAGTAAATAAATTTTTTATTGTGCGAGCGAAGCGAACACCTACTATTCAACTTTGCTTGCACTTTGTCGTCTGTCTGTCTGTTTCTCTGTCTGTCCAGAGGATAACTCGAGAACTACTGGACCGATCTTAACCAAACTTGGCAAGAAGGACCCTCATAGGGTGGGGGTGTGCCATTTCGACAAAAACCCAGATGGCCCCACCCCTTGCGGTGCTGCGGACCCTTTAAGGGTCCGCCGGAACCGCAATTTTTTTTATTTGATATGAAAGTTCCCCATGGCATGGCTTGAAATGCAAAGATATATGGTCCCCGGATCCGTGCGGCCCGGAACCGCCAAATTTTTTATTTGATACAAATAACTAGCTTTGCTCGCACAATTAATAATCAACTTCTAGTGAGTTGATTAAAGCCTAGTCCTACTTAAGGCCCATATTTTCTTGTATATACTCCTATTTGTAAAAAGAGTGTTAAAATTAAAAAATAGATTAATAAAGAAGCAAAAAGATAGAAATCTACCAAATATAATTTTGAGAAAAAGTAAGATTTTACTATTACGGATATTAGGTATACTTTATTAGTAATGCACAGAGTAGGGGTAGGCCCTGTGCCTGAAACATCAATTTATTTCACATATAATAACCCAACATAATAAAATAAGTTGGGTATACCTAAATATTAAAGTGTTGTATAAGTCCGAAGGGCGATATTTTTGGAGGATTTGAATATTTTCGGAAATTGAAAAAGTTCTCAAAATATCTCTCTTAATTTCCAATTTATCTCATTCAAATTCTCGTAATTTGCAAAAAAAATCGACTTTCTCCAGAGACTCCCATGATAGTATTCTTATCGTCGTGTTCGGTTGGTTGAATTATTTCGTTTCCATTTTTTGGTAATTTTATGCTAAATATCGTAATTTCGGCCAGATCAGATGGGAAAAAGTCCCTCAAGTCAAATAAACCCACTGGCTCGAATTTCTTATCTTCACTTTTAAATCATGAAATGGGGAAATTTCGAGTTTTGGGGAAAAGACATTTGAATTTCGAATTTTGAACATTGTACTCTATAATACGATACTATACTAACTAATACTGAAGAACAAGTAAAGGTTCGGACTAAGGATAAGTAATAAAATTTCTAAAATTTAATTTCAATATCTTAAATTAATAATGACCAAATGCTTTCATTAATATCCTAAGCTTATAATCCTAAAAATAATAGTGTATAGACTACCATATGTTCAAAGGCTAAAGATTAAAGAAAGCATTTTTCTTGAAAAATCGACCTTTTTTTGTAAAATTTTGAATTTTTACTTGTACAAGTATATTCAGAATCATATTTCCCCATATGGAAAACAGGAAGGCTACATAAATGGTCTCATAAAGTGTCCGGGTATTACTCAGAATCAGAGAGAGATTTGAAATTCTAGAAGATCTCGAAATAAAGAAAAAAATTCGACATGTCTCAAAAGTACAAGGAAATTACATATAAATGGCATCGTGTATCTTGTTCTACTCAAAAAAATCCAAAAAAATGACAAGAAATGAAATGAAAAGTGAATCTAAAATGCTACGAACTCACAAATAAATATTCCATATGAGTTTTGGAGGCTAATGTCCCACGAAAAAAGTTCCAGAAAAACTTTCTTCAGCTAATTCAAGTGGAAAAAATGTTTTTTTTTTTGTCGTCGAGGGTAATGGGCTGAAATTATTGTAAAAAGACACTCGAGATTTCTCGGCTGGGTTGTAAACATTTTATGTTTTTTTATTATCCTCAAGTTTTTTGCCTCTAAATCTCAATTAATCTGCCACAAAAAAAGATTTAAAGGACCCTACATGACAATTTTAGAAAAATCTGCTTTTTATTCAATATTTCTAAAATTTCAAATGCAATTTAGCATGAAAACTTGATTGATTGAGATTTAAAACTTGATAAAATCCTGTAAATATTTGAACTTTTACTTGTGTCATAATTTTGAGAATTTTAGGAAAAAGTGTGTTTATAAAGTTAATTAAATTTTGCATAATTAATTACATTTCCTGAGAATTAATTTGGTTTTGTAAATAATTTGTAAATAATTAATATCTTGACTAATTAACTTGACACAGCTCGGGTCTTCAAAATGGCACATTTTTTGTTAATAAACACTCAAAATTCTGGATTTATTTTCTGGAAGGAGCAAACAAAAGAACTGAAATCCCAAACACCCCAAAATGAGGGGAAATTGCTTTTTGGATTTGAAAATATTTTGGCAAATTATTTCTCAGAGACAAAGAGCCCAATGACTCATTAATATTTAGACCAAGTTATCGCATTTGCTTCCACTCAACAATAGAATGCCAAATGTGTTGGAAATATTCGGTCATTTTTCTAAATCTAAATTGTCTAATAGCAAATGCTATTATGTAAAATTTTGACAATTTATTGAAAGCTTATTTGCCTATGCAGATCTTTTTATTCGATTTTTTGCAATTTTTATAAAATATTAGGTTAATAAATCATTTCTTCAATTTTTCTTAAATAATTTTGGGGATTTTTGAAATTTTTGAATGAATTTTGAATCTGATCGATTATTTTTGGGTGCAGTTTCTCCTAGAGGTCTGAAATTTTGAGTTTAAAGCAACCTTGCTAAATAAAACAACCTTGCTAAACAAACTATACCTTGCTATAACTTTTTTTATATTATAAAAGTAGCGCAAGATATAGCCTTCCTACCTATATAAATGTTTTATAAGCATTTTATTAACTCGATAAATTGCCAGAATTTTAAAATACAAATTTTTATTATCCTATTGCACATCCTATTCTGCCTTTAAATTCAAAATTTCAGACCTCTAGGTGAAATTGAAATTTCAAAAAATGATCAGTTTCAAAATTTATTCAAAATTTTCAAAATTTTCAAAATTATTTAATAAAAATATGAGGACAAAAAATGATCTTCCTAATATTTTTAGAAAATTGCAAAAAATCGAATAAAAAGATCTTGCTTGGCTCTTAAGCTTTCGATAAATTGACAGAATTTTTAAAATTTGTTGATATTGGCATATAAAGTACAGTTATAGGAATTTTTAAGATCCCATTTTATACTCTATATTCGAGAATATTTGAAGCACAATTTCTCCAAAACTTTTTACGACTTTGCCCAATAATTATAGTCCCAGATATCCCTATTGAGATATGGAATTATGTAATAGCACTTTTAAGAATAAAAATATTTTGACAAATATACAGAAATATGATATTTTATTCAAATCCTTATCAGTTTTCTCAAACCTACAAAGAAATTTCAGTTGAATACAAGGTTTATATAAAAGTATACTAGCTAATGCAAGTTTATACGAGTAGTAAGATAAAATACAAAGGCACACAACTATAAGTAAACTAGTTGTTTGTATATCAAAAAGTAATAGAAAATTAGGAATATTTAAAATTATAACAGATAGATAATTGACAAAATTTCAAAAAATCGAAGTAAATAGCATTTTAAGGTACCCTGCCTTAAGTCTAAAGGTTTTAAAAGAACGAAATTTCTGCTAAAAATGTGATTCCGATTTTTCTACCAGGCATCTGTATATCTTATATCCACATCTTGTAGATCTAAAATCACAAAAATCTTAAAATTTTGGTTCCAAATTGTAAATTTCGACTATACCTGGTAAACTAGCTTTAAGGGTATCATAAGTTGAAGCTGAAATGAGGAATTTATTTTAGTAAATATTTTGAGAAAAATGGCTCTATTTTTACCTGAAAGTGTGGTCGAATTAAGGTTCAATTTCTTGAGATTAACAAGACCTAAAATTACATTTAAAAAAATTAAAATTCTACTCTGGTTCGATTAAATTATTCTAATTAAGTGAACCCTACAAGGGGGGTTAAATTACAAATCCCATTAGAGTTGGATTAGAGACAACTTTTTAATTACTTTTACAGCCTTCAAAATGTCACTCAAACTCTACTGATCATTTAAATCCCCCACCATATCATTTGCATAGGGAAATTTTCATTACATTCGACAAAAAAAGTTTGGAACTTGTCAAAAAAAAGTTGTCAAGATATTTTAGAGCTCATTTAAAAAGAGTTTTAAACTTTTTACTTTAAAGACCTTGAGGCTTTTTTAAGGCTGAAACTTTTCCTTACTAGGTAGGTACTTATGCAATACATATATAGAATAGATAATATGTAGAATTTACATTTCCAAATTTTGATAAATGAATATCAGCTTAACAACTTTCCTCAAATTTTGCAATTTATTAACTGGGGATTTATTCAGATTATATTTCACATATTTATGAATGCTCTGATAACTCAAAACTAATTTCGATTCGAATATTCCTATCTAGTAATATCTTGAGGAAATGTAGATTTATCAATTATGGGATAAATCAGAATTTAAATTCAAGTTTTGAATGAAATTTATCAACTTTCCCTGACTTTGGGCTAATTAAGTGGTTTTGTAGATAAAGTTCGAGATATGCTTGATAAATTACCAAATTTTGAAATATCGAAATTTCGAGATTTCGAGATTTTAGAGAGAGGTTAGAAATTCGGTTATTTACCTGTGAGTGTGAGTAGGCCTTTGTCTGTAACCGGAGTTTCGCATAAATTGAGAACCTGGAAAAGTCAAAAATTGTCAAAAAAATCCCACAATCAGAAGATGAATCTAAAATCTAAATTTTGAGATATTTTAGCAATTATTTCAAGTAAAAAGTATTAGAATCTCACAAAAAAATCCAAAATTTAAAATGAATTTCTAAAAATAATTTTTTATATAAGAACTTGTCTGTATTTACCTCTAAATTTGTCAAATGTTCTGATATAATGGTCAATCCAGTATCACCAAACTGAAAAGTAGAAAAATCCCATTTAAAAAAATCAATTTATTTGAACTTTTCCTTACAAATCCCTTGCTAATTTCTAAGATTTCCTTTTTTCGCGAGTAAATAATCGTATTTCTACAAATATCAATATTTGCAGACGATTTCACAAGGGACACTTTTCCGAGTCAACAAAATCGGACAAAAGATTTCCCCAATAAAATCAGAATCGTGAGATTTGAATGAGTTTTTATTGACTGAATTATTGAGAGAATTTTGGGGTCCTTGAGCCAACACAAGTTTGATTCTCATCAGAAACTCAACGAGAGAATATTTTGAGTATTTTTGGAGTTTAAAATCCAATTACTCATTATTTGTACGTCCTACTAAAATACACTTGAGGGTATCTTGACAAGTCCTCATTTTTGAGTTCAATTTACTCACACTTAATTGATTTTCAATCCTTGATTATTACTAAATCCAAATTCAAAATCAGGTTTTGGCACAATTTTAGGCTTTTTTAACTATTTTTTACACTTTAAGGATTTACTTGAGGTTTTCAAAAACTAATATTTGGTAAAATTATAGCTCAAGTACCCTACCTACTATTATATGGGTACATTAGCCTGAATAAATCTCAAAAATCTTGAAAAATTCCTAAATTTTTACCTTTTTTATAGGTTAATTAATATAGGTTTTAAAATATTCATCAAAATCGCAATAAATGCTCGAAGAATCTTCAGCTGAATATCATTTTTACTTAAAAATTCAAATATCATTTTTAAACGGAGTTAAAATTGTACAAAAAATATTCTCAAAATTTTTAGAAAAGTGCTTTTTCTATCCTTTTCAAATGTCATTTAATTTGACTAGAGTAGTGTATGATAGTAGTGTTATTGAGCTATTTAAAAATAATTCACATTTTGTTGTGACATTTACGAATTTACGAGCCAACCCCCATCGGGCTTTCACTTTCAACCAACTTTCTCTCTCGAAAAAAAAATGAAATGAAATGGTTTCCCCACATGGGGATTTAAAACTTTAGTAGGTAAATAGTCGAGAGGTAAATCGAATTTCCATTCTCAAATTCTCAAGTGCTGGTGAATCCAATTTCAAGTGACATGACAATTTAATTGGCCAATTGTCGTCCAATAAATTTAGTTTTTTTATAAATACCTACTAAGGTATAAGTGGCCTATATTTACAATTAGGTTTAAAGAGACTTACTTGAGTTGACCAAAGGTTGAGGTATCGAAGGGCTGGCAGTTTGATTAACTCCTCGGCCGATTTCGATGTCACCTGCCAAGTTAACGATTGAAAAGTTCAATTTTTATTCAATTTTATAAATAGGTAATAGTAGATTATAAAATGAGAAGCTGTATATTTTTTATCAAATTCATAATAACCTGAGTAAATGATAGAGAAAGGCACTCGAGGTTTCCAAATGATCCAACACTCAAAAGCTTCGCAAGATCCTGGAAAATTTCCAAAATTAGTGAAATTTTGAGGAAATTATGGGGATTTTTTACCGCATCAGTTGACCTGGATGGAAGGGTCAGCTTTCGAGGACCCCCTTTTTCTTGCTATTAAAAAAGTAAATATATTGTATCATCTAAAATAAAATACTTTTGAACCAGTAAAAAATCTATATAAAATATTTTCCTTAATTTTAAAAGGTATTATTCTAAAAGGATTATAATCATTCTAAAAATAATTTTTTCGAGTTTGAATGTAAATAGGTACCCTACATATTCTGAATAGTAGATTATATACAGTAGTAGGTAATAGATACTTATAATATCTAAGGATTAGTTTAGTGCGAAATCTTGGATATCACATTTGAAACTTATTAAAATACCATTATACAGATACAGTTGAAAAAGTGTGTCTTACAATTTCCTTCAGATGGTCAATTCTGGCGAGAAGGTCAGCATAGTGACCTTTCCCAGTCGGCGTCACCTGAAGGGTCGTCGCCACCTGGACAGCCAACTCACCCTCTAAAAGACCCCACTCCAGTAACAGACAAAGGGCCTGGATTTAAAAAAAAATTCAAATTAGCTAGTCTAAATAAAATTAATTGATTAATTAATAATTAATTCAACTCACCTGTTGAGAAGGCGAGTGTTCCCTTAAGGCGAGCAAAAGACAAGAACCCAACAATTTCCCACCCAACTCCAACAAAAAACGTTTTCTTCGACAACAACAACCCAACAGTCGACCCAACTACACAAAAAAGCAACAAAATAGAATTAATTCCAAGCTTAAAATCATTTCAAAGCTCTTTTGGGTCTGATTTTGACCAAAATTCAGAAAAGTTTGTACTTTTTAGAATCATATTTGATTAAAAGTGTATGTTCTATTTACTATTATAGGTAAATGGATTAATCAAATTAATTCGTTAAACAAGTCTTTCATATCTGTATTTATAATAGTGTTCAGTTTTTTAGAAAATTTTGGCAGTTTATTTGTGTATTTGTGTAACTCAATCAGGTTTTTGTCCAGGCGGACATGTGGTGTGTAATTAGAATAAAAGCCTTATTTATTTCACTATATTATATTCTCCTTTTTATTTCTTTCTGGCAAATTGCAAGTCATAAAATATCGTATTTAAATATTCATAGGCATTAATATACCTAATGGGAAATCGTGTCTCGACCAATTTACTCGATGAAATAACAAAACCCAGCCAGCAGGATTTGATTTCACAACTAAAATTCGAATAAAACAGTCCATCGATCAACCAAACAAACGACTGTCTCTAAACTCAGCTACTTTTTATTTATTTAGGGAAAGTTGTAAATTTTGAACCTTTTTCAAATTTTTTTATAATTTAGAGAAAATCAATCGAATATATGATGAATATATCGAATATATCGATATATAATGTTAAATAGGATAAAAGTTCCAAGATAAGCAATTTCCCCCAAGTATCTCAAAGGGGGGTCTCGATTTGAGTTTCCCAAGTTGATAATTTTGTGATTTTGATTTCGAGCTGTTTATTTTGCACTCAAATTGCGTGCACAAAACAAATTCGCACTTTCTTCTAATTGAACTAAAACCTGCCTGAAATCACTATAATACTTTTATTACATTTATACCTATCAAATTAATGGAGGATTTTCTGTATACAAAATAATATTTTATGGTTAAAAATTCATATTTTTAGTTCTCAGAAATTCAACTTTGTCATTTCCCTCGAGAAATAAAAAAAACTCTGATTCTGAATTTTAATTTCACAGAACGAGAAATCCGAGTCTAATTAACTTCTCACACAACTTACCAGCCCAGAAAATTTAAAACTTTCTAATGAAATTACATAATTTGCCATTTTTTAATCTCAAAAACTTTTCTAAATGGTCTACATTATATATATGAGTACTCATATTGTATAGCTAGTTCAATGATTTCGAAATTTTACAAAATTTTGATTTTTCTTACCATTTCACCCCAAACTTCAAAATCCTCGAGATAAGCCAAATTCGAGGGAGAAAAAAGCGTAAACCAGCCGTCTTTCCCATCTCTCACACCCAGGACCAATCGATGGACCTAATTGAGCCAAAATTAGCAAATAATTTGTAAAATTCTAATTTTTAAGATTATTCCTTACTTCACAACGAGTATCTGTTCCAATCCTTTTCACTACAGCAGTCATACTCCTACAAAAACAAGGAAAAAAACGGAACTTTAGAGTTAATTGGATCATTTGTATGCAAATTGTGCATGACCTTTAAAATACTTAAATCATCCAAGTTTTGCAATTAAGACTTAATGAAAATATACCATTAGACCTTAGCCTTGATTACTAATAAGAGTAACGTAGTAAGGGAAATTTGCAAAATTTTGGAGACATAAATTTTGGCAAAGCAATCAGGGAAATTAATCTGGGTAGATTTTGTGATTTTGAATTTCTAATTTCCTTTGAGGACCAAAAACCACAAAATTTGATCAAAGGATCAAAATTTGAATTTCATTCTAAATTTCTAATCTTGTAATTAGAAACTGCAGATTTATGATTGATTTCAATCAAAAGCAAATTCAAAACTTTACTTAGGCTATGCCTAAGTAATCTTAAGTTATATCTTATAGGTGTGAAAGATACGAGTTTTGAAATTACATCACGTTTAATAGGTTTAATTCTGAAATATTTTTATGATGGGTAGTAAATAAAATATTTCCAAGAGTGTTTACAAGAAGAAGTGAAATTTTTAATTAAAAAAACTTCAAAAAAACCCATATGATAGAGGACTACTTACATAAGAGGTAGTTAAGCCTCTTACAGGGTCTTTAAAATTACTCAGAATATTTCATATCTGAGTTTTCAAGTCTTTTTTCTCTACCTTATGGGAGTTGGTAGAGAAAGTCAATAAAAAAGAGGAAATGAATCCTCGAATAAATAAAAAATAAAAAATAAAACTTTTATCGGCGACACCACAAGCATTCTGCCTCAATAAACCTATACTACTATTACTAAAGATATGAGCTCCTCTGAAACGGTCATAAAATTTTGATGTCTCGGACAAAAAATAAAAATTTCAGTGATGGGATTTACCTGGTAAAAAGCGGATTTGCGAGAGCTTCGTTTGAGAATGGAACTGGCTGTAAAATTTGGCCTAAAAATTTATAAAAAATTACAAAATTTTAAAAGAGATATTAGTTGATTAATTACCAAGTATAGGACGCCAGTCTTCAAAGGTACTTCTAAAATTGGGTGAAAAATTATAATAGATTGTTTTCGAAGAAATTTGTTTGCTAAATTTGTGACTTACATAGTATCGAACACAGCAAGGTAAGAAAGTAATTGCTCATCCCTTTAAAATATAAAATTTTAAAAAATTTATTTTTTGTGATATAAACGCCATTTGATTTAAAATACTATAATAAAAGGATCCAATTAAACTCTAGATGTTCCATCAACATTTTTCCAAAAGAGTTAAATTTCAGAAATTTTGAAACTAAAGATTTGATTGTGCGAGCGAAGCGAGCACTTACTATTCAACTTTGCTTGCACTTTGTCCGTCTGTCTGTCTGTCTGTTTGTCTG
>JAQIXA010002934.1:0-15736 GCA_034699045.1 Nanhermannia cf. coronata Gr-Ori-00579 | reverse complement strand
ATAAGGGTCCTCCATACCAAGTTTGGTTAAAATCGGTCAAGTAGTTTTCGAGTTATGCCGCGAACAGACATACAGACAGGCATACAGACAGTCAGACGGACAAAGTGCAAGCAAAGTTGAATAGTAAGGGCTCGCTTCGCTCGCCCAATTATTATGTACATAATATTTGATCTTCCATTTTACAGATGCTAGGAGAGAAAACGTTGAAAAGGAAAAAGAAGCGAGATTGAACGAAAAATTTGATAATTTGACACAAGTTATTATGGCACAAAATTATAATATACAGAATTTGACACAGAGTATCAAAAAAATGAATGAGGTAAGATTCGATCATATTAATAGCTATCATATTCATATCATATTCCCTATTAGTTTAGCATAATATTTTGTACCTATAGTATACCTTATTTTATTTATCAAGTAGCATGCATAATATTTACCCCAACTGGGTCAGTATATTGCAAATATTTTTATGACCTTGCAGATTATCTGAATTACAATTTACACGAGAGAGGTGGGATTTCTAAATTCTACAGTAAATAAATAGATATCTTAAAGTTGGCAGACAGTAGTGCATTTTGATAGATGAGGTTGCCCCTCATCTAATGCTGATTAGCATTTTCAAAAATTAGAATTTTTTTGTAATACTTTATGGTGTGCTAATAATAGTATTGAAGAAATGCTCCATGTTTACAGATATAAAAATTTAAATAAAATTTAATATATTTGCTATTTTTAGAAACTTGACTGGATTGGCCACATATTATTAAATAAAAAAGAGAGTCAAACAATCACAACAACCACAGATCACCGAACAAGCAAATCTGATACTGATGACTAATCTGTTCTAATTCTCTATAATTTCATACTTTAGCGTACCTACATATTATTATACATATTACAATAATAGTAGGGTACTTACTTATCTTAAGAACATATTTTTCTCTTAAATTCTTTTCTCTTAACTCATAATTTTTTTAAGCTATGTATTTCTAGAATATTATTATTGTACCTATCTAACAATCAAATTCTAACAATCAAATCAAATTATAGTACATACCTTAAAGGTATGCATCCTCTTATAATCATTATAGTAGCTACGAGAATATAAATTAAGTACCCTTTAGGTAAAATTTAGGTACCCTACATAAATAATAAAATAATCGTCAATTTAGTTTAATTTTTATGTTCAAGTTCTCTTCCTTTCGGGCTTTCTGGCCTTTATATGAGGTTTAACATACAAAGATCTGAAAGTCAAATATAATGTAGGTACCCAATATTAACTTTTTAAATTATTAGTATAAGATCTAGTACGATTTATATACTATAAAATGATATTCTAATTATCTAATTTTCAATTCTAAAAAGTATAATTTACAATTAACTAAATATGCTAATTTTATCACCATTAGTTTCATTTCAATGAGATATTTTTAAAATTTAGGTATACATATGATGAAATAGATACATACATACATAATCAATAATTAATAAAAATATGTTCGATTTATAATATAAAAAGCCTATAAATTACAGATAATTTTTTTTTAATTTTTGTGATTTGCAAACTTAGGATTAGGTAATGATTAAACCAAAAGCCCCTAATGATTTAAACATTTTCATGAGAATTTTGAAAAATTTTATAATCCACAGATTTCATCTTTAGCTTGATTTTCCAAATAGCAAATTTTGCTATAATTTACATATTTTCATGAGAATTTACTTATTTGATGATGATGATCATTTCCAGATTTCATTTATAGTTATATATTCAATGTTTAATTTAAATTTTGATAATCATAGTTGCATCTATTAAAATTATACTCCTAAAATTATAATGAGATAATGTTTGTCAAATGGTCTAAAGGTTAACTAGATAATTGATTTCTAAAAATACAAATTTTTATAAATTCTTGGAAATTTAATGAACACACGTGTCGATTGTCGATCTCAATTTTTATTGAATTTTAATTAAAAATTTTTGATATAAAATAAGCTCGGACTAACCACTTGGGACTAATCGTAAGTGAATCAATATCTCCAAATAGAAAAATTTTACTGAATTTCAAAAGGCTGTTGATATCACCAATGTCTCTCAAGTGGTAAGACTTTTTACTAATTATATAGTAGAACAATCCTTGTTGTTTTAAATGAACTAATTATTATTTTGATCTGAAATTTGTTTCAAAATATCTTGAGAATCTATACAGATAATAGATAACTATAATATGTACGAAAATTGCAGATCGAATCGAAATACATAGTCACAATTCGACATAATACCTATGGCATATTGTCCAATTCAAAAAAAATTCGAACCATTCCGTCTACTCCTGTAACCAATTTAGAGACCTAATTAAGTATTACTACTGCTACTCCTATTCTACCTTATCGTTAGTTGAGTTGAGGTTAGGCTGAGCCTTTTTTTTTAAATACCAATGTATTATAAAATTACAAAATAATTGAAGAAAAATACTTTGACCTAGGTTTATAGTGTGTGTCTTTTTGGTGGGACTTGTCCTGGCTCAGGATGAGGAACAAATCGTGAGTCGAACTCGTAGGTCAGTTGAAGGCGGAATTGAGAGAGAAACTGGGAATTCTACTACCATTCCAGATGTCCAAGGCAAATGCTGGAGGTGTCCCATTTCAGGAGTAAGAATTTTTTTATTTATAAATGTTACAATTTGGATTAGTATGATTCAATTTAGAATTGATAAATTTCTATTTTCTGTATAGTAACATTTGATAATAATCTAGTCGAGTGGGTTTATAGTGTTTTAATTCAGAATTAATCGAATGTCACTTTGAATAATTGCGGCCAGACCGGGCCAATGCACCTCATCTATTTTAATTGTGTAAAGAAATATTATTTTAATTTTAACTTGTACATTGAATTATCTACTGAATCTTGAAATATTTGGTAAAAATTATAGAAAATTGGCTGTTTGTTAAAATGATAATATCAAAAGTCAGGCTATTAAGTTTAAAAACCATTACATTAATTCAAATAACATTTTTCGCAAACTTAATTATTGTAAGTTAACTACAGAATAGTTAGCTAACCATTTTTGTGAAATATTTAACTTTAAAAAATTTGTTTTACATACTAACAAAAAGTTTGCCACAAATACCCTATTAACTTCACAAACTCATTTTACCCTACTAAAATACACAATTTTATGACATACAATTTAATTGTCTATTATGTGTATTATTTTTAATAGCATGTGCCTTAATCTAAATTTAGTGTGGAAGACTCTGTTGTTCTCGCCCTGGATACTGCGGAGCTACCAGGACCCATTGCTATTGCTTGTAATTATGCACAGTATATAATTATGTACCATCATCGAAATAATTATAAAATTTTCATGATTGTTATACCTTGTTATAAACTAAAATTTAAATTAAAAACATGTCAATAAAAATTCATAAGAAAAACAATTTTTAAACTTTTTTCATGAATATTATTTACCAATTATGTATATCAAATTCAATTATTTAATTGTAGATACATACACTATATATTCAGATATGATGATTATAAAAATCTGATTTTTGATTCAAATCTTCTCTACTTTTCGAGTATGTATTACCTAACTTAATATCCACTGAATTTTCAAATGTGTTGAATAACATAAGTATTAGTTTCTTTAAAACATTAAATTAAATTGTGTTGGGATTTATGAAAAATTTCAAAAAATATAATTACAGGTATCATAGTTAAAGTATTAATGTATAAAATGACATGATTTTTGAAAAGTATCTTACGAAAAATCGATAAAAATTTCAAAATTAAGTTGACAATTTTAAGCATTTTTTCAACCGTTTTTTGGTTCTATTTTTGTTAGGGTTTTTCCTAGAAAAGTAGGCAGAATTTATGATGTTTGAGAGAAAGGTAAAAGTCAGCAGATTTCCACGTTTTTAAATCGTGCTGGTAGCCATTACTATTTCCATTCCATTTCGAATTGACAAGTCGTCGGTTGTACAAATATAATATGGAATTTTTAACAAAATTTTTAATTAGATACTTTTAATATTAAAAGATCGAACATGGCAAGTTCATTATTGTTCTTATAAGGACTACTAGTTCATACAATCATCTAAATGAAAATCGAAAGCTGTAAGTAAAAAATCATTAAAATTTTATCGAAAAGTACTGATAGAATAAAAATGCTTTCCATATTATCCAGATTCTATTGTAAATAAAGGTCAAAATATTCTAAATTTTAACCTACTTTTTAAAATATCGTAATCGTATAAAGTAGTGCTAGTAAAGCGAGCACTTACTATTCAACTTTGAATGATCTTTTCTTTGTCCTTCTGTTAGTCTTTTTTGCCCTGATTATTATAAAATTACTGGATCGATTTTGGCCAAATTTGGTAAGAGTATAAAGCCTATATATAGGGTCTAGTTGTGCCATTTAGACGAAGTTAATTACATCTACCCATCCGGTGCTGCTGACCCTTAAAGTGGCCCTCAAAACCGAAATTTTTTATTATGATGCACAGATACTGCATAGTTTGATATGAAAAAATATTTGATTTTTGATCCAAAAATATTTAAGCATTCAGGGGTATAATCAAAGCCTTTCATCTCACCATTAACTAAATATAAGTTAATTACATCCTAGTTTAATTTAATACTCTGTTTATATATCGTTAAATATTTTTTGTTTTAAAGGTATCATCTGATCTAGAAAGGACAACTTTGGAGAATTCTAAACTCTGACACCTGCCAATTCGGACCATCAATAGTTATTAAGTAGGTACCATAAGTTGAATTTATAATGAAATGATCTGTAATTGAGGCCTGTGTGCCACTAAATTACCATACAATACTGATACAATTACATATTAGATAGAATGTATTTTGCAATAAGTTTTTATGTAAAAATTCCTAATTAATAGATGCCTAATTTTTTAATACCTACCAACTCTATAAGAATCAAAAATTTTAACAAAAAATTTGTAAAAGAATCCGATTTTATTTGGTAAGGTTACTTGTTATATTTTGACAAAAGCATGTATCTAGTTATATAATCTACTACTACATACAGATAGTATTAATTTATTGAAATTCTGAGTACGGTATAATACTCATCCTCAGTTTTTAAAATATCACAAAATCCTTTTGTAATACTTATTGAGTTTAAGTAAAAATGAGTGTAAAAATGTTGGGTAAAAGCATTTTTAAAAATCCTTAAATTTTGTATCTATGAATAACTAAAATAATTTACTTTAAAATATTTCAAGCTGGTCAATCATTTATACTGAAAGACTTATAAAGCTATTTAATGAAACGAGAGAATATGAAGATAAAGCATTTACTAAAGTAATAATTTCTATAAATTGTTAACTATTTTTTCAAATTATACAATCAAGTGATCAACTAATATATAATTTTTTTTTTAATTTTTGTATCTAATTGTAATGGGTATATATTACAAGTAAATACTTATTTATTTTCAATTTTTAAGATACATGTATTTAAATATTTTAACCGTTATTTGGCAATAAATAAACATATATTATTGTAAATTAATTTACCTATTTAATTGGTAAAGTAACAAAATGTATAGATATATAGTACATACCAATAATATCCAATAAAATAAATTTAAAAAATTTTGTTTAAAATTTGATCTTGTGACATTTTTTGATTGATATCAGACTTTTTTGGCCTTTTATTTCTCTTATTAAAGTAAAAATAATTAATTAAATAATAATTTAAGTTTAAGTACCTATGGTACTTAAGATAATTAGTAAGTATTTATATTACATGTATAGGTACCATTTGGTAGAGTACTCTGGACTCTAGATATAACCTGGATAAAAGTTATTGCCTTAAGCATAGGTGTAGATTCTAAGCATAATCCTGATGCATATAACCTTTTATGTAATAAATTTTAACTGATATAGTTTAATTAGTAAAATAATTTATCAGCATACAGAATATTGTGCTTTTTGAAAGGATACATTCGGTTTATAAATTTTATAATGGGCTTTCTGTCCTCAAACTTATGAGATTTAACTTGGTTTGGGCCCGAAAAAAGTCGAATACATTCTAGGTTTATAAATGGTAAGATAAGCATAACAATTGTCATATTTGAAGCATCTTTTTTTAAAAAATTGAGAAAATTTCCGAATTTTTAATGTAGGCAAGCCTAATAAATCTAAAAGTACCTACATAAAGTATAACCAAACTAGTAATAGGTACATACATATGTACCTAAACTAGATAAGTTTAGGTACATATCTCATCTAAACTAGATAAGTTAATATTAGGTATCATTCATGAATGAACCATACTTTTAAAGTCATAGGTACATGTAGTGTAGAAGACTGAATAAAAATTAAAGTTTTTCCATTTACAGGTTTAGTTATTTAACATTATGTAGATATACAAGAAACATTGGATTAACCTACATATATGCAAAATAAATGGTTATTGAATCTCTGCTGTTGAGAGTCCCAGGAGCAAAATAAAACATTGAAAATTCATCAAAATTTTAAAAAAAATTTAAATTTTACCCTAACATTTTGAAAGGCTTGAGTAGACCAGTAGACCCTAAGTTCAATAGACTGACTTACTTTATTTTTAAGGGAAATACTATTAAAATTAAAATTAAAATGTCTTATTTATGTAGATACTCTAGTACCTACTTGAAATTTTTCAGTCCTTTTCCCATAAGATTAACATGGTAACATTGCATATACATACAAGTATCTGTATGATATAGGTACATACACATACTAGAAGCTAGACTAGAAAGCCTATACATGATGTCTACGAGTATCTAGATACTTTTTAGAAAAATAAACGAGCACTGATATGTATAGTGATACCTAACCCAAACATATATTGATTGCTGGATATATATATATATGTATTTGTATATACTTTGGTACATTATATACATACAGTTACAGAATACAATAATATATACACATAGGTATCGCTATTTGAAAAAAAATCTCACTTTCCGCATATCAAAGCGCACACTTTATAAATATATGCCCTAGGCTAGGTACATTTTTGTTTGCCTTCAGCATCTAATTTTTAACTACATTTATTCATAATTAAATTTCGGTTCATTTTGAATCTAAAACTTTAATTAAACTTGACAAAGATCATATAAAAATAACCATATATTCGAGAAATCTTACAAAAAACCAAAAGAATTGAGAGAAATTCACACCAGAACGAGATTAGTTAAGTCACTCTAAACTCTTTAATGAGTTTTGACAGTTAAGTCGATTTTTTTTTCTCAAGCATTGATCATAAACAATCGTCAAAATTAAGTCAAAAAAGGTAATAATTTAAAAAATATTTACTAAACTGCATACTAAATACAATAGACAGTCAAATCTCTAGCATTTTGAGTCTAATCAAAAATAATCTACCTATAGTTAAATTTCCTGAAAAATTTTGGCTATTAGAAATTTAGATAAATCAAGAGATTTGAGATTTAAAATTAAGTTATTTCGATATTTTTGATCATAATTTTGTATTTTTTTTTTAGAAAACCACTGTAAAGAATATGTCTTTACATCCTCCACCACAACCCCCACCCCCTGTAGAACATCATGGTGGACACCCTGGTCAAAACCAGGGTCCTCCACCACAACAACAAATGACCCAACAAATGTCACAACAACATCAGCAGCCACAAAGTCAGATTTTCGTTTTCTCCACAAGTTTGGCGAATAAGGCGGCTGAGACAGTGTACCAAGGTCATTTCCCCTCAATTATTGCCTTTCATATGAATCAGATTGGGACGAGGAGATTTCTAGAGGTAATATTTTTACATTATTTGGTCATTCATTACCTAAATCGAGTTAATTAAAGAATCATTCAAGATAGAACATACAAAGGAGGGTTAGCAGAAGAAAAATTGAATAGAAATTACGAGTAGAATATAAAAATTTGATAAAGCCAAGCTTGAATTGAAATATTTTTATGAAAATTTTTGATTTATATAAGTAAACCCAATTACTTTTAAGATATTTTTTTGACTTGTGAAAAGTAAGGAGTGGTCAGAAAACTATTTGTATAATGCTTTTAGAAATTTAGAAATAATTTTTGAATTCAATTATCCAAAAGTTAATTAGAATTCATTTCAGAATTTTCAAAAGATCTTGAAAAATCTTGGATTTTTGACAACTTTTCTTTTAACCATCATTGTAATTGAGTATAGATAGGTATATGCACTATAATATGTGTTAGGTAGGTTATAGTGTACCTAGTAAATATTGTGGATTTGATTATGTTTTTTTTGATTTTATAGGAGCATTATCGTTATCAAAACTATCAAAATCATCAAAATCATGGTGGACCACCACCATCACAACCACCTCATCCATCAGGTTCTTCAGACTATCGTTCTCCACCCCCTCAACAGCCACCTCCAGGTAAATTTATACCAAGATTTAATGTTTTCTTTTCACAATCTACTTAAAACTTTTTTGTAATCTACTCTGTATATAGTAGGGATAAGAGTAGTCCAGAAAGGTTTTTGAAAGATTATCTTCGGGTTATAATGGGCTTTCTCTGGCCTTTATATGAAGTTTAAAGGCCTAGAACCCAAAGATATTCTTTGTACGATCATGTTTTTAGATGAACAAGCCGTTATTTTGACCTGGAATTTGTTGGAGAATATCTCTATACTGTAAATATATACACAAAAAATTTGGGTTAAAATAACGTCTGATTCATTCTAAAACAAAGTGTGCAAATTTCTAAAAAGTTGCTTACATAATCCGTTCTACTACTATTTGTATCTGATACAATTGCTATTCTAATTAAAGGGTATTATGATGGACAAATGGGTCCAATGCCGACTGGAGTCAAAATACCTGATGAAAATCTCACACCTCAACAGAGGGAACACAGAGAAGCCAAATTAGCTAAAATGAAAAAAATGCAAGAACTACTTTTTCCCGAAAATGATCCAAACGCCGAACAACAGCCGACAACACCGACTACTGTCAATCCTCAACAACAACAACAACAGCAACAACAACAACATAAACACCCATTAACAACACCGCCACCACCAAATCCTGATGGAAAAATGGTTCGTTCCCCTTTAGAAAATAATTCACAACCAGCTTCACCTTTTCAAAAACCACTTACACCATCCTCTCAACAACAACAACAAAATCTGCCACCTTCAAGCCAACAACAACAGAATTTACCGCCTCCACCAACTTCACAGCAGCAACAACAAATGCAACAACAACAGCAACAACAGCAGCATAATAATAATATGGGAATGGGTCCAGGACCACCTGGACCAGGTGGTCCTGGTGGTGGTAATATGAACTTTGACCAGGGAAATATGCTAAAGGGTGGTAATAATTCTTATGGAAGACCTAAACAGGATCTGAATAATTTTGGACCACATAACAACGTGCCTTTAAATCCAGACATGGCAGCTCCAGGTGGACCATCTGGTGGTCCACCACCCTTCGACCCTATTTCATCCATGGTACAAATGAATCAACAGATTGCTGCTGGGATGCCAACTCCACCACCTCAACAATATCAACAAAGGTATAATTTAAAACTATCTACTTAAAGAAATTCCCTAATTAGAATCAAAAGTTAAAAATTTATGATAAAATATTGAAAATTTTAAATTTCAGCATGCCTAGAGGAATGAATATTAGCATGAGCATGAATCCTAATATGGCTAATATGGGTGGTCCTCCAATGAACCATAATATGGGTCCGAATATGGGTCCGAATATGGGTCCGAATATGGGGAATTATCATCCTGGGATGCATCAAGTTCACGTAAAAATTTTGAAAATTATAGCTCAAAAATTCGAAAATTTCATGATACGTAATTATCTTATTTCTATGTATAGAATCCTGGTGGTCCGAATATACAAATTAGGCCGAATGCACCCAACACAATACAGTATCTGCCAACAGGACCTCATCCTTCCAGGCAAAATGGGCCACGGCCCAGACCCAATCTGGACTTTTTGCTATATCCTGACTCACACCCAGGGGGTCCAGGACAAAATCAGGGTCCGCCAGGTGGTCCCCATCAATGACTTTCTTATGAGCTCAAATACTAGGTTATCTTTTTTTTTTATTTATTTTTCAAAATTTTGAAACTTTTGCATTTATAAACCCGTATTTTCATTTTTGGCAGCCATAAAATTAAAAAAAAACCCAAAGCTAAAATGTCAAAATTTTACAAAACATTTAGTAAAATTTTTTTTAAACTTTTGAATTTGACAAAATGAGATATTTTTTAAGTAAAATGATAAGTTTTTTCAAGATTCATTTATTAGAATTTTGTGAATTAAATAGGTACAAATACAGATTTAAAACATATTTTTCAATTTTCAACTAAAAGCTAATTGACTTGCATACATTACATACTAGGATATTCGACAAAATTGAATTTCTTTATGTGCCAATTAAATCTTGAAATCTTGAAATTTAGATAGAAATTCTTTTGCAAAATATGCCAAGTTTTTGTTCAAAACGTTTAAAGATTTGACATTTTTTGATTTTTCAAAAATTCTATTATAAATCCTTAACTAAATGTGTATGTATTTTGCTTATATCCAAAGTATTTTCAAAATTTCGAATGCTCTCTGTTTGCAATAGAAATACATAAAATTATTTTGAATATAATCGTAAATAAGAAAATGTTTATGTACTTAACTATTTTAATTAAAAATTTAACTAAAAAATGTTTGTAATTTGTGACTAGTATATTAAATATATATACATACTTATTTAGATATAAATATAAATTAGAGATTAGAGATTAGAATTAGAGATTGAGATATTTAAAATAAGATAAGCTTTTTTTAGATAAACGCTCCTTAATAAATGACAAAAATTCGTAAAATTTTCCAAAGTTCTTTAGTAGGTATACCTACATACTTTATTTTTATTATTAAATTGGTTTATTTCAGATTCAAAAGTTCATAAAATATCTGTAAAAAAGTATAGAAAGAGTAGTATAATAATGATAGTTAAAAAAATTCCACAAATTCCACAAATGATGACCAAATTTGCATTTTTTTGCCTGTTTAATACAAAAACAGTTAATAATGATGCTATGTATTATGTACTTAAGTCACTTAAGTGTGATCATTTATTTCCCTACCAAAATTTTGTTTTCAATTTTTTGGCAGTTTTATTAAACTCCTTTGCACCATCTCTCAAATTCTCTAAAGATAAAAGAGATATTAAATAAAAAGCATAATAATTCAAAAATTTAAAAAATTTTATATACCCGAGCTGGATTCCAATTTCTTTAATTTTTCTTCTCTTATCAGCAAATGGTTGACATTTAACTTCAATATTTCGACAACCTTTAATTTTTTACAAAAAAAAAATCGTATAGTTAGCAGGCTCTACAATTGTTACTACCTTATATTAGGTAGGGTACTTATCCCAAGAAAATTGGACTGACATAAAATTAAAAAATATTCAGAAAGGTACTTTCAAAGTAGGTAATCAGATATTTTTTAGAAAAAAATCAGATTTTCAAAAATTTCATCTAGAAAGAATATAGAAATTTCTACAAAAGTTTAAAGTTTTAACTAATTTAAAAAAATACTTCATCGACTTGTTTCTGTGTAGTTTCCAAATTCGGTTTAGACGATATTTTTTCTGTTGTTTTATGATTATCCCTTGAAATAAATTTAATAAATTAATTAGGAAAGTAGCATTGTAGTTTAAAATGTCTTACATTTATCCTGCAGAAAGGGTAAATTTTCAAAATTTCTTTGAATGAGCTATTAGGTATATAGAATGTAAACTAAGAAAGGCAATCCAAAATCAAAATGTTATTGAATGAAATTAAATTCCTGAGCTCATGTTTCCAATGGATTTCTTTAAAATGTTCACTAAATTATGGTTTAATAATAAAGGGATGAAAGTGTACATAGGAAAATGAGCTATCAATTATCAATAATAGTAAGATAATGTGTGTCGTATAAGTATCAAACATTTTCCCGGAACCTGAGGTTTTTGTAGTAAAATTACTAATTATGATATGCTTATAATACTAGCATAAAATAACTAAATTCCTATAACGGGATTTTCCAATCAAGTTTTTTTTTAAATTATCAACCATTTTTAAGTTAATTATTCCCTAATGGCCAATATATTAAGACCCTAGCCTACCTTTGTTCTTTACTATTATAATATCTCATAATCAGCTATCAGTATTATACAGCGTATATATCCCTTTTTTTGGGCTTATATGTTGATCCTGAATTTTCAAAGTTCTTGAATATTTTTATTGATTTTAGTTGTATAGTTTACAAATTAGATTTAAGACCTAATAATATAACCTACCTCTATAGGTAGATAATATGAAATTTTTATTGTAGGTTACCTAACTAGATTTTTTTAGATCAAAAAGTAAAGTAAAAGTAGGACAACTAAAATAATTCCACAAATCATGATGGTCAATTTTGCATTTTTTCGCCTAATACATATGGTAAAAATCAATTAGGTAATTTTCAGGTTTATTTGGAAAATATTAAAGTTAAATATATAATTACCTACCAAGATTTTATTTTCAATCTTTTGGCTGTTTTATTAAACTCCATTGCACCTTCCCTTAGTTCCTCTAATATAGATCAATCAAAAATGATTGCAGTGCATATCAAAAACATTTCAATATTTTTAGTCACTTTTAATTTTTATAAACCTGAGCTGATTTCCAATTTAGTTAATTTTTCATCGTTTTTCAGAATAGTGTCGATATTTACTTTCATTATCTCGACAACCTTTAAATATTTTGCAAAAAAAATTTAATTTCTTTATTATGGAGAGATTACAATCTATCTGATATCTGTACGTAATTAGTAGTTAGTAAATTTTAGATATAATATACCATAAAAAATATTATCTCACTTCATTGATTTGGTTTTCAGTTGCTTCCAAATTCGCGTCAGCTTCAATTTCCTGTGGAGTTCTATATCTATATTTCTCCCTTAATTATAGTTAATTTTAAAAGTTGTTAACTTAAAGTAAAAGCTTACATCGTAATTTTAAATAATAAAATATGTATGTAGGCACTTACATTTTGAATTAAAAATCCAAAAAATCCTTAGTCTTACTGATACGGTCAATTAAACCAAAGAGAATAAAGATTATTTTCTATCAAATTATAATTCTCAAATGGAGTTTTTATCAATTTTGATTTTTATATAATGTAATAAGTTGATGAATCATTAAATTAATTATTAATTTCGTTTATTATTCATATATTGTGACTGGGTAATAGTTCATTTTTCAAGAGCAAAATAAATAAACGGGATTTGATTAAAAGAACTGAAACGAAACGAAAGTATAAAAGTATATAATATCTGTAATACAAGCTGTTGGAAGTTAAAGGCATAGCATTGTATACATTGGATAGGTTTAATATGAAAAAAATGTCTAAGCTGCTTCTAATGTATGTATATAATTATTAGAAAAATATTAGAATTTTATTTAAAATTGAAATTGAAAGTGATAAGAATACAAATACTGATATATTGCAGATCTTTGGTGACAATATAGATATAAATTAATAAGAGTATTAAACACTTAAATGGGTTCAACAGGAAAAAGCAATTCTGGATGAGATTTCAGTAAATGTTTTTTGAAAGTTCCAGTCCCTCCTCCTAAAATAAAGGCATAATCTCTAAAAAAAAATATAAAAAAAATTAAATACAATTATGGTATTTTATTTATAAATTAGGTATTTACTTTTGGCATGTATTGCAAACAACTTTCATTTTGCTGTCAATTTCAGTTTTGGTAAAATGCTCCCATATAAAACTTCGCTTGCTTCGACTTCGTCTTATAGACCCACCTTCAGAATTAATACTACTCATTTGGCTGATGGGTATTTGCCTCCTAAGAGAAAAAGGATTATTTAGCTAATTATGGTAAAATATTTACATTAAATCAATCTTCTGCAGATAAAAATGGAATTTTCCAGCAAAATTTTTGATTATTTTGAAAAAAGTTACCTTTATAATCCGGAAAATTCCTTTTTTTGTCAGGTAACTATATATCTTGATGTCTACCTACTTTAATTAGGACTAGGTCCCTAAATATTCTCATAATACCTAGGCATTAGTCATTAACAAAAAAAGCCCTTCCTTACCCAGAATTTTTCTCTTTCCTTTTCTCTGAATGCAAGTGTTCATTATTATTGTCAAAAATGTCGATTCCAAAATTATCCGATTGATAGAGAAACTTCAGTTTTGCAGGACAAGTCCGGCCACCATCTTTACAATAGTAGGTAACACTTTTTTGACCCGATTTTAATTGTCTGGTAAAGTCGATGGACCACTCATCAATCTCTTCAAATTCTTCAATAATACTCACATTTTTAAATAATATCCAATTATTCAAAACTCTTGGTCTTGATTTTGAATGCGAAACTTCATTTGAACTTTCATCCTCTTCACCACCTGACGTTTCTTCCAATTCTCCTGGTTCTTTATCTGACAAAAAATTAAATGGCTCAATTAAAATTCTTATAAATAGGCATTTGTATAAGTAGTTTAATACGTCTATTAAAATATTTAATGTAGTAAGTAGGTACCTTCTCTTTGTTTTTGTGATAATGAGAATTTATTCCTTTTTGTTTTACTACTACTAGTGGTGGGGTAAGAATTTGACATCCCTTCATCGTCAGTATCATCATAGTCTTGTCCAAACTCATCATCATTTATCTCACGTTTTACTTCAACATAACTGTCTTGCCTAAAAATTTAATTTATTTAAATACCTTATAAGCATGATAATATTAAATAAATAATGACATTTATAAGTTTTTAAAAGATGACTTACATTTCCTCATCAAGATTTTGTTTTTTCTGTGGCAAAACAGCCGAATTTTTCTTTCTCTTTCTTGTCCTTGTTGACCTTTGTGGATTTGCATTTCTTTCTTTCAACATTTTGTCCTCTATATCAAAATCAAAAATCATTATTTTAAAGCATATTCTGTTTTGTAGATTTACCATTGTATAGGCATAGGTAATATTTGGTAAATGGTATGGCATTTTCAATGTATTACTTAAAAGTTAAATTAAATGTTCCTATTCCATGTAATTCTCATTCGATTTTCGATCTAACTACTAACTAATTTTATAATTGGCTTCGTTTTCACGAGCTATTCACAAATAAATTATAATGAAAAAAGTGTGGTTTATCAGAGCTGAATTAAATGGATTGCTTTACTTGAGCTTATAAAGCTAATAAGGTACTTACCTATCTAGAATCTAACCTATCAACGTTAATTAGGTAATTAAATTAGGTATAACATATAAAATTATATCTTACCAAAAATTTGCGAATCAATCCATTTTTTGAGATCATCCAATTCAGTCTGGATCCGGTCGACAGATTGCAATATGACCTCGAAATGCTTCAATTTATCTTCACCCATTTCTATCAGGTTTGGAAGTTAAAGGTCAATCAAATTAAGTCTGCAATTTGGAAGATATTCAAAACAGTGTGTACTCGTATTATAAATTACCTACCAACTGTCAATTTAGAATTTAGAATTTAGAAATTATTTTAGTAGACAGACCAGAGTCGAATTTAGAAATAGGGAAGGGAAAGGGAAATCAAAAATAATGATTTTTTTTGTTTCGCGGTGCATTTTTGCCAAAAACTAGGGTTGGATGGGTGGCAAGTATTGACATGACAAGTATTGGCAAGTATTGGTACTTACCGTCATGTCAAGTA
>JAQIXA010002933.1:0-15740 GCA_034699045.1 Nanhermannia cf. coronata Gr-Ori-00579 | reverse complement strand
ATTTGACAGTTTACTACTCATAAATGAGGGCTGATCAAGAATCATGAAATAGACCATACCTTGTTTATGAATTCCAGAACTCGAGCCAAGGGGATTGCAAATTTCTACCTCATCAAAATATACCAAGATATTAATCGTAATTTCATGTGAATTATTGTAATAAGAACCATTCTTATAAGAAGTAAAATGCTCAGTCAATGGTTTGAATATTTCATTAAATATTAATTTAAAATTACTAACTACTGATAGATACAATTTTAGCGTTTCTCTAATAGAAATATAGGCATACTCATGCTTATCTAATCTATATTCATTAATAAACATATCGCCTTTACATGATTTCCAAGTATTTCTTTCATTTAAAAACACGAATTTCGCATTTAAAAATTGACCTTTGATTTTAAGTAATGATTTTAATTTAGAAATAGAATTTACTTTGCTAAATTGTGATTCAAATGAATGAGACTTGATTATTTCTAGAATCTCATTCTTAGATTTGCTTTGAAAAAGTAGGTACAAATGGTCAAAGGTCAATTGATAAATTTCGTTAAATTCTTCTAAGAACTTAAAACAAGTTGAATAAGGAGTTTGACCATTAGCAAGAGATTTACAAATAAATTGTACTATAAGGTCAAGCTGATTGAAATTCTGGTTTTGTTGATAAGTTGTAATATTTTTATCTAATATATTTTGAGGCTCTGGCAAATGATCAAACTCCATTTCATAGTCATTTCTCAAAGATAATGCCGGGCTATGCATTTTACAAATTGGAATATGTCTTTTATAACTTTTAGCGTAATTAAAATGTACCCTACAGCCTAGACATAAAAAGTATGTTGAATGGGTACTAATTTTATGCTTAAATTTTAAATGGTTCCAAAGCAATTTCACACTTTTACATTCTAAATAGCATTTGAAACAATATAATGGGTTAAATATATTTATTTTGCTTACATTAATTGTATTATTTGACCCTTGAGTAGACGGGCTAAGTTGACCTTGTAAATCAGATGTTGATGGTCTTTGAAAGTCTGAAACTTGTAAAGATACTTCAGCTGACACCAGCTCGCTTTTCAACCTTTCAATATCCATTGCAACTTTATTTTGGGGACCAATCCTTCCTGGCATAAGCTTCTCAAGTTGATAGGAGGTCAATCGCATAAAACTCACTTGGTCAATCTCATTATCTTTTATAAAAATGAAAAAATGAAGCAATTTTAATTTGGATAATTTGAAATTTTGTAAAAAAAGAATTTTTATTAGTCATACCTTCAAATGCGGGCAAATATTTATCCAGGCCGAGAAATGACAGCCTGCTTTTGACGAATTCGTCCATCTGAAAATGAAATGAATTTTTGACTTTAATGATCCTGTAAATATTAATTAATTTTTGATGACTATTTATATTTGAAATAAACAGTGACTTTGTAAATGTCATGTCATTGATTGAAATAAAGTCTAAATAATTTGTCACCTATTACCTAATTCCAAAAGCCTAACTAAAACTATGCTTAAATAATATTATGTATCTCAAGTAGGTACCTTTTACAGTAAGTCCTTTGGTTCCAAACGATAATTGGGGTAAATAATTAAAAATGACAGCTCTAGGTACTCCAGAGGTTAGTTATGGTGCTGCTTCTCTTCTATTTAGGTCAAGTTTAGTTTACAGATGGATTTGAATACCTATAGAACCTTCAAAAATACAAAATGACAATTATTGACAACTGACAATTAAACTATATATCTAAGGTGGGTCAAACCACATACCTTGGTCCAAGCATGAGTCTCATTCCATAAAAGGAGAATTTGTTGTTGTTCAGAATGTTAGATAAGTAATTTTTAATCAACTTTTTTAAATTACAATTAAAATGTCAATTATATAATAAAAATTACAAGAAATGTGATATCCTATTGTTTCAGCTAGCTTTAGTTTTGATATCCCTCGCAAACGGTTTACACGCATTGATTGTAAAATTTACACGCATAATAGTAAATATTGCAAGCAATTGCCTGCGAATTTATATCCTTGTATACATGTATATTAATATTGCTATTTACATGTAAATAGGCATATAATTTTAGCAAATATTTATTTGTTATTTATACCTGTATGCATGCTAGTTCTAAAGAGCTTAACAAGCATCCTAGCAAAATAAAAATTAGCATGCAAAAAATATGCTAGCAATTCTTCAGTGTGGAGGAAATCGAAAGTATCTTCTGTTTCAACCAGGTCCTTAGGAAGCCCTGTAACTACGTATTGTCTAAATCTAAATTCTAAATTATAATTTCTTAATAGCAAAAATTTACAAATCTAAATTCTATATAGTACCTTAAGTATAAAATATAAAATTAAAAAAATTAAATTAAATTATAGTAAAATTATTTTATTGTTATTTTTTTCTACTGTGTCTCCTATATGGAAAGCAGTTTTTGTAAACTGATTATAGCTCTGACACTTGAATAAACAGCACAATACAATACAATACAATACAATAAAGATCAGATGTACTAAATTTTCTAACTGATATTATCGTATAATATCAAACTAGATTGCATAAAATTGTTTAGGTTAAAAATGCCTTAAAAAACATATAAGATAATCAGAGCCAAAGATTTTAGAATGTTAAAAAAGTCAGTTTAGACGCCTAAAACGGTTACAAATTCAAAAGATTTCAAAAATTGAATTGAATATTTTCGTTTTTTGCAAAAATATCCCAAGTAGTTTGAATCATATATCTAAAAAATGACATAAAAATTGTACATTCTCAAGATTTTAGAGATAAGTCTCCAAATTTTCAAATTTTGCCATAATTTCATTGTAATTAACAGTCAGGTCAGGTCATTTGTTATATGGATAACTTAATTTCTTTAAGGTACATAATAACATAAGCACCTTTCTACTCGTATTGCTTTCACCTATTAATAAAACAATCCTTATCTGAAATTGCATTATTTGAAAATGCAAATATTTTTCTATTTTTTATGAATTTTTTACATGAATTTTTGTCAAAATCGCCAATTTTTTGTTAAATTACCTCCAGTAATTCTACAGTATAATTAAGTTTTAGAGAATACAAATAAGAATACACGGACAATATTGTGCAAGCAAATTTAAATAGAAAGTGCTCATTCCAATATTTTGTTCAATATTTTGTACGAGTATTCTAAACCAAAAATAAGTATAGACTCTGTGAACAAATAAATTTATTGCAAAGTAAATTTATTATTTTTTTTATGGTTTATGATATTTTTTTTTTGTTTATTTTTCATTTTTGCCAATTATACAATGTTGTAATATGCTACGATTAATAAATACTTATTAACTTAAATATAACGTATTAATATAACATTATTCTGCCAGATTACACCTCACGACTGCTTTTATTCGCGGCCCGCCTTCTTCAGGCGTTCACACTTTTTATTACAATCAACTTTAATTTAGAAATTTTGAGTCTTAATAAGGCGTAAGACACTCGCCGTTATAACTAAATGACTTAAACTATGGGTCGAAACCCGCGAGTAGTTGAGAGTAACCGGGCCCGATGTTGCTTAACCTTCTACGACAGTCTGCTCATCTCACATTCCACCTTCTCAACTACCCCTAATCTAATAAATCTTTATACCAATTCCGTTTCAAGAATCGTTACAAGTCTCAAAAACTCATTTTTTTTGTCAAATTATGTGCTATAAATCCAATATAAAACACCAAAAAACAACAATTTCTAGGGGCTATTTACCTACGTATATACCTACCTACTTTATTCTCTTTTTTATACTAAGCTATGCGAGTATTGACTTCAATTATCCTGTAATACCTACTCGTAATTTACACTTTAATCTGTCCATTTAATCTTTTTTTTCTCAATTTAAGCTGATGATAAGAAACATAGCAAGTATTATAAAAAACAAGGCAGTAAATTTTATTACTTTCTTTGCATGTTTTCTGACAACTCTCGTGACATCAACCCCTTCAAAAAATTTCAACTTTTTCGGAAAATTATTATGCTTATGTCTACTATGTACATATTACTAGTAAGATAAGCTTTGATCACTTACTTTTTTCCCCTAATTTTTAGCTCGCTTTATGATCAAGTATAATGCTAGTAAGTATAAATAATTCGAGCTTTTGGTCCTAGTAAAGGATGGTTTATACGGAGTAATTTGGTCATAAAGTTCCCTACACAATATTATTACTTATTACAGGGGAAAACATGCAATTTTCTATTTAACTAGGGGTATTTCACATATTTTTACACTTTTTTCTAATAAAGTTTTACAATTTCCTCAAAAAAAAAGTATTTATTCTGTTTTTCCAACCCTACTTTCTCCTGCAGGAGAATGTGATTAGAAAAAAGGATTATTTGAAGATTTGTATTTTTTGTATGTACATTGTTGTATGTACTGATATACTGTAATAAAGGGGAGAAATCACGAAATAAAAGACAAAAATCTGTTCTCTAGATTCTAGAAATAAATATTTACTCATACATATAGTATAGGTACGTACACATTTATCATAAATCCAAATTGATTTATTATTTTTTTTCTCACTGTCTTTGCCTTAAACCCTTAAGACTCGTATAAATCTTATCTGTACTTTTTTTTTGAAATTCTGGAGTAAGTTAAAAGTTACTTATAAATCTATTTTTTTCTACAGAGTTTTTAAACCTCAATGGGCTTTTATCATTATACCTACAAGCAAGTAGTACCATAGTAGTATTAGGTACGATGGTAAAAGGTAGAATAAATGCATTTAAATCGGACAAAAATACGGGTAAGTTTGATATACTTAGGTAGGTAGTAAGAACCACAAAAATATAAAAATTGCTGAACCAAATATCTCAAGTTTTTAAAGGTGACAGTGGAGAAATGGGTTAATTTTTTGGGGATTCAGAGTCTCATATTTCTGTCACGTATGGCATTTTTACTGTGAAATATCGCACTTACACTTGTACATAAAATTCACATTTACAGATATTTTCTACTTTTTAAAGTTTTTTTTACCTACTTACATATGTAGTAATATCAGTAGGGTACTATGGTCTGTTTATCTTAAAACTTTTATTTTAGAAAAGTTTTAAAAAATTCTGATACTGTAAAGCAGGTGGGCAATATTGTAAATCATCGAATTTTGCAAAGTAATGGTCTAAATTTCAGTATAATTTTCCAGATTTATTTTAACTTTGTTGAAATAAAAATGAAACAAGATTTATATTTTGGAATTATCTTAAGATTTTATAAGTTAGGGTTTATTTCTATTGTAAAAATGATAAAGTATATTGATAGATTTGATAGAGAATAATAAGGGAAATAATCGGATTATCATCGCGTGATAAAGAAAATACATTATCTTTTTTCATAATTCGAAATATTATTTTAGAGTATGCTTATAAATTAGAAAAGACACGCAAATCATGAATTGTTTTCTTAATTGACATTATATTATGTAGGTATGTAATGTATCTGTAATATACTTAAGCTATAATCTATATATCTGTAGTTTAGGATAAAATTTTGCCTAAATTTCTATCTATATTCAAAGATACTTGCATTATGTCTTGTTTGTCACACCTATAATTATTTATAAAAGGTCCAAATGGATTTCAAATTGAAACTTTTAGCTCTAAATTCTGAATAGAAAGGTAAATGTGTGGAATATTTTTTTTGTAAAAATATTTTTTTGCTCAATAAAACCCTTTTTTGTGGGGCATTTATATCTTTATGGGATTTTGGGTTTTGAATTCTGAATTGGAAAAAAGCAATAAAAGGCATAGGTAAAGATTTTAGCTTTGACTTTTCAACAGAGATATCTACAACGAAATTTTGAGAATTTATAGATATTTCAAATTTCTGCAAAAAAGAAAAAAAAATCTCACAGATCAAAGGGAAATTTGTACTCTATTCAGAATTCAGACTATTCTGAATATTTGAATTCTAATAGCTTAAAGGGATATTTGAATCAGTTCAAAGTTCAGAATGTGGAATTTGTGATTTGCAAAAAAATGGATAGGAAAAGAGAATAGAATAGAATAAAATGAAATCAAAATCAAGTCTTTCATATTTCAAAGCAAATCACAATTCTTTTTCAAATATTCTCACTTTTATATTTTGCCAAAAAAATGGATATTTTATAATATAAAATTTAACACAAAGGACCAAAATTGACGGATAGGTTGCCTTAAGGTCATAAAATACTAGACTAGATTATAATAGTTCATGAAATTCATAAAAAATTGCCATTTTAGATCTTAAATCGTGTTTGATAAAAGTGCCCACAATTTATTCTTGGCAAAATTGAGCTACATACAATTCTGGTTTAGATACATCAACACTAATATTTTTTGATAATCTGTATTTTTAAAAAAACGTAAAATTTTTATACAAGGTACCCTTTTACAGCAATTAAAAGCAATTAAAAGCAAAATTTGTATTTATCTCATTAGTCTTATATCCAGAAATACCTATGTATAAAATATAGCTCGAAATTGTAAATTTTTTATGAATTAATGTCCAAAAATTGAAAATTAAAAAAAAATTATCAAATAAAGGCAAGGGATGGATAGTCTACATGGCCCAAAAATCTGCAAAATATGCTGGAATTCTTATGTCCTTCCTATTTTTAGGTTTAAAAACACAAAACTCGAAACTCTTTAGAAATACAAAATAACTTGAGTAAACTTTCGAGTATAAATTCAAGTCTCAAGTCCAAGAGGTCAAAAATGATGGTCATTTGAAAAACTTATCTACTACCAAAAAAAGTAAATTGAGTAGGATAGTTTGGTGATATTTTTGGAAAAAGTTATTCACATCCTGAATTATAAAATCATCTGGTCATTTCTTTCGATTCTACTCTTTTTCTCAGTTTATTTGACCCCTTATACACATAAGGGGTCAAACCCCTTATATACCATGATATTGGCATTAAAGATTCGCTACTTGGATAAAATATGGTTCAAATCAAATCCGGATATTTTCTCATCTATAAATACCACAAATCCCTCTAACAAATCTTGAAACCCGCATTCTACCATTGATACGAGTATAGGTATAGCGATTGATACCCATGTATTCTAGAAAAAGTTAAAAAGATATCCCAATTTATTGCAACCATCATGATCTTTTTAAAAAACCCTTTAAATCTCTCTAAACTAAACTAAACCAAATTTCAAAGACTTAACTTTGTGGTTTTTTTCTCTCGATCGTTGGAAATATCGGTAGATTTTTAAATGGATTTTGAATCTCACCTCTAAACTCTAGGCTAGTATACATATGTATAAGTATATCCAAGAAAATTTTAATAAACTTTTATTCTAGACACTTTTTAATGCAATCATGCGTCTATTTTGAAGAATAAAGAGCTCTTGAAGAATCGAAGATTTTGATGACTTTTACCAAGTCCTATGTGTAGGCTAGGGCAGAACGTGAGAATTTTTCTAAAAATGAGAAAAAAGTCAAGATATTATTTTGCAGAAAGTGTCAAGAGTGGGGTAAGTCAAAGGATAAACCGCATATGCATAAAATATGAATATGAATAATGGGTCTGTTGAATATTTGACTGGGAATTTATCTGGTACTTTTGGTACTGGCGATGCTTGTGGTGGCAAAAATGTGTATTTTATTCTGATCTCGATTTTTAAAACTTGAGTTTCTTGTCTTTATTTTACCTCTAGCCCAAATTTACTTTACAAGTACCCTAATGTTTTATACGTACCCAACTTGGAAAAGTCAAGGGAGTTTAGACTATGATGAAATGTGTTTAGTTATGTTTTATATTAGGTACCTATAACTTTTTTTAACAATTTTTACAACATACTTTTTGGTAAAGTAAAAAGTATAGTCCGTTATTATCTACCTACATATTTTCTTTTTTAGGTTAATTTTGCTCGCAAAACCAAGCATAATATTATTACAGCCTCTGTTCTGTTCTGTATTTACTTGCTTATATATTTTACTAAAATTGCAAAACTTGACCTAATCTGTAATTTTCTTGCCTTATAGGACAATTTTTTCTAAACTTCTAGACCTGAAATTTTCAATTATTAGACTCAATTATTAAACATTTTTAAAGAATTGCGAACCATTTTGTTCAGGTCAAAAATTTTGAAAACTGATTCAGAATTTTCATTTTGAATATGGTTATGAGACTAATATTTTAAAATATAGATTAAAAGTTTCTCTTTGATTAGAAAACAAATATTTTTCAGATGGTTCCTAAAAATGATGCTTAAAAATTAATTTTTTGAAATTATGTCTAAAATTTTTAGATTATCTTAACCTTGTTTAAGCTACTCACTAATCTTAAGTAAATCTTAACCTAAATATATATTGTTATATTTTTGTGTTTTGAGAGCCTTTGGTTAGTGTATAACTTTTAAAAAATTTCACTCTATACCCCCTGGGGTAAAGACCTTAATAGAGATTTGTCTTTGGTAAAAACGACAACATGAAATTGCTTTCATTTCATTCGACTATCCCTTATCACTATTCTTCTACAGCTGTAGTCTGTAGTAGGTACAATTTATAATAAAAGTTATTCTCTTATTAATCTTGCGAGCTTTTTATTTAAACTTTGAAGTAGAAAAATCACACTTTTCCCTTCCGCCGTGCGTCTCTCGAAAAAAAAATCTCAGCCTCAAATGAACAAGACAAAAACTTTTGATTACAATTTATCTTTTTTGTCAAACTTTCCTCGTACAATCTCTATGAATATGAAGATCAGGCTTGATTATAAACCTACTAGTAATAGTATCTAGATTCTGGAAGAAAATTTTGATTATGATTATACATTTGAGCCTCAAGTCATAAAAAGTAAAATAAAATGCGAATATTCTGTAGTACCTATGTATAAGTATTAGAACCAGCTTGTGTTTTATACCTAATGAATGAATAATAAAGTATTTCTCTAAAGGGAAATTTTTCAAAAAATGTCAGTTGACATTACTTGTCAAAAAATCCTTTTAATAGTACTGTACCTACTGGTCCAAAATATATTCCGATTGATTCGAATTATAAATACTACTAGAATTAGCATAAAATATAAATCTATTGATTCTATTGAACACTTTTCTTAATATTTTACAGCTTTTGACATGAAAATAATCTAGAACCAAATTTTTTTAGGACTAGAGAGAGTGCCTTATATAGAAGCTTCACTGTAATTTTACGATTTTTATTAACTATTCAAGAGAAATGTCAAATGAGAAATAAAAAAAAGTGAATTGAGGACGTACATATTTTTCTTTTCTTTTCGGCTGGCAAAGGAAGTAAATCATTCTTTGAGGTTTTAATGTGAATATTATACAATGCAATGGCCTTTATATCAGTTATAAAAATAAAAATAAAATAAAAAGATATATATTTTAGTATGTTTCCCCCGATCTGTTTCCTTTTCCTTTAAAAAATCCATTGAAATTCTCTCTTGTTTGTATTTGCTTTACTTTACTTTACTATTATAGAATATTTTTAAAGAATATACTTACTTTTTTTCTAAGGAAAAAGTATGAAATTCTTGGCATTCTCAAGAAAAACTCTGATCTTGAGTTTTTTTTGAACTCTTGAAAAAAGTTTCAAAAATTCTAAAAATTTATACAATTGTACAAATACTGGACTTTTAAAGGGCAAAGGCAGAGTTAAAGTACTTTACTATTTCTAGTATTGTATTTATACAATAATAAATTGCCAATTTTGTAGCTTCCTGGATTTTAATAAGGTATCTAATTCTAAGTTAAGTAAGTATGTATTAGAATAAGCCAAAAATTCAATCGGATTTCCTGTTGTAGAATTCCATAAAAAATGGAATAAAATTAATTTTGAAAAAATTTATAATATTTGCATTCTTTTAAAAGTTAGTACCTACCCCACTACACTGTAAGTAATACTATATGAGTGAACTCAACTATTTACCAATAAAAAGGCATAAATTAAATTTCGAATTTTTATGATATTTTGGCATTTTTTTGCATTCAGTGAGCCAAGTGGCATTTTAGTGGTAAAAATCTTTAAAATTTAAAAATTCTAATTAGTTTTTTTTATAGCCTTACTTTAAATTAGAGATCAAGGTCACACGCGGTCTATAAAATTTGCAAAAATGTGCATAAATAAAGGTCATGTTTTAATATCAGGAAATTAGGACGATATATCAATGATATATGGAATATCTCTGAAATCAAATATCATAATAAATTTCTTTAAATATTGATTATCTAAGTAATTAAATTTAACTATTGGTATTTATAGGTCTTTTATTTCAATGATTTGCTTTATTTCATTTCTGGCATTTGAACTTGATCTTGATCTTGGTCCCAAATTAATGAATCTCAATTACAATCCAAGTATCTCAATTACATAATGGCATTTCATTTTATTAAATTATCTTTTTTCATAATATCATTAACATTAACTAATGGATTTTTTCTACCACCATCAAATTCTCAATGTAAGTCAAGTATAAATATTATATTTTTATAAGACCCTGTTATTTTAATCATTGGACATTTTAGTAACATTTGGTAAATGTGGAGAAAATGGTCGAGTTTATTTCCAGCATCCAAATCTACGATGTGTTTGTAATTTGTCTTTTTTTGCGATTTGCACTAGTAAGTAGTTTTAAATTTTGATAAAAAAATTATTTTTAAAATACCTACTTTTATCCAATCTAATATAAATAAAATTATGCTAAACCTAAAAGTTTTGATATTTTTAGTCTAAATTTTTGAATCTTAATGCTACCTATATACACTATGATGGAAAGTACTTACCTAATATAAATTTTTTGCTTAGAACAAAATGATATGTCACCATATACCCAATATACAACTCCTACAACAACAACTACTCGGAGGAATATCCAACAACCCCAACAACAAAATCAAATTGACACCAGACAAAATCCTGTAAATCCAGCACAACAAATGCAACAATATCCTCAAGTTCCAGGTCAACAACCACAGCTACAACCGCAACAACAACAGCAATTTCCACAACAACAACAACAACAACCAGCAGCAGGATATCCTCCACCACCACCGCCACAACCTCAAATTGCTCCGCCTATTCAACAACAACCCGCAATTCAACCACCTCCTCCTCCTCCACCACCACCTCAGCAGCAAGCTGGAAAATAATTTTGACAATTATACGAACACAATTACATATTTCAAATGAAACTTATAATTTCGTTTTTAAGTACCTATCTATTATACCTATGACCAATTTAGCCATATATTGTATTTAGGTAGAATTAATTTTTGCAAATCTGGAAAAAATTTACAAAAATCTCATATTTTATCGCAATAGTACTTAAGTACTCGTATTATTCAGGTTGTAAGCATTAAGCATGAAAAGACTAATAAATTCCTTCAGCAATCCATTGCACTACAAATACATATTACACAACTACAGATTACTGAACTACTTGTACAAGTATATTACGAGTATGTACCTACTATTAATGTTCAAACCTTATCAAAAATCGTACATCAAGTCATTTTTTATCCTTAAATGTATAATTATTTACTTTAAAAGTCACATTTCTCAATTTGCATGTTCCATATCTACTTTAATATGTTTAGAAATAAATGTTCAAAATTTGAATATTAATTACAAAATTATGGTGGAGAAAGTAAGCAAATTAATTACACCTGGAAATGGACAGTAATAGCTAAATGTAATTAAACATATTTCGGGATAAAAAAATGCTTACGTGTTGAATGCAATTTTGACTTACTATACATACTCGTAGATTAGCATTTGCCATATTATGTAGGTATGTATGTGGAAATGTTCAAATGTGTAATTATTTCAGCAGAAATTTTTCATTACCTATAAGTATACTACTATAAGTTTGAAATTTCTCCACATAAAACTTTCACCCTTTATGGCTTTATTAATAAAGCATTTCTTCATCAAAAAACTCCAAAATTTCGTATAAAGCATTTGGTAAAAAACCCATTATAATTATTAGAAAATGACACGCAAGCTTCTACTACTAGAACTGTATAAAACCATGAGATAAAAATGTAAAATGTGTATTGAATTATCAATTTACTTTTTTCTATCTTTTAGTAAAAAAAAGCATCGTTATTTTCTTTTTTTTAAACTTTACCTCTCTACTTAAATTCCTCAGCGGATATTCTAAAACTATTTGATTGATCATAAAAGTTAAAAGCATAATTGGAATGAAAAAACGTAGACCGTAAAAGTTATAAAAAAAAGTAAAAAATAAAAATAAAAGTGCGTACCTATATAGGTATAGTATCTATTAAGGTATAAGATGTTGAAAGCCTTGTAGCTTACAAAAGATAGAAATAAAATAAAATATTTAGACCAACGAACCATTCCGTAATAATTTATCAGGTGATAAAATAAATTTCAATAGAATAAAAGAGCTAATCAGGTGCCTAACCATGGCTTGAAGCTCGCCTTTTAAAAAAATCAATAAAATATCAAATAGATATATCAAAAAGAATCGATGTAATGAGCCTATATTTCAAAAATCCCTAAATTTTGGTTTAAAAGCTCTTATTTGGCATCAATTTTGCATCTATTAACGTGAAATTGTTCAGAAGTAAAATTGTAGGTTTTCTAAGGTGAATATGCGAGCTAATGTGCCAAAATTGAGTTTGTGGTCCACTTCTAAAATTCTACAAAAAAGGTATAAAAATAAACCTATTTTTTATTTTATCTCTACACTACCTTATGAATACTTTGTCTAAAATTATCTTAGCCAGCCTAGGTTATCGTTATCATCAAAGCCAAGATCAAGAACCTCATACAAATGTGTAGAAAAACTATAACATTATTTTACTATCTTACGCAAAAAAGTAAAAAGTGCTACCTACCTATATTTTATGTAGGTATCAGTTGAAATACTATTATTTAGGTAGTTTGTATAAATAGTGCAAATGGTAATAATATCTCAATTTTATACTCAAGAGCAGTTATCGTTACCATTGAATTGAAGCCCAAATTCACGCCTTCTTTTTACCTATAATCTACTAGTTTTTACACCGGTGTGGCTAAATCAACTGAATTTTTGTCCGAGGATCACTTTATTTCTTGATCGGATCTACTCGTATATGATTTATATTTTTTACTTTTTTACTTATACTCGTACATAAATTATTTAAGATTTAAATTAGAAAAATGCAAAATTCAATTTTTGAACTTAAATCATATCGACACATGACAGGTGGTGACATTCGATTCAAGCAAACGACAGAATACTTACAGATACACAATACTGTCCAAGGAATGAGACTAAAAATTTAGGTTTACATAATATGCTTCTATTGGTCATGTGTGTGTTGATTTGTTTCAAATTTTTGATTATTTGAATATTTCTACAAATGAACAATTTTGGTCTTGACAATATTTTTTGCTAGTTTTGGTACTTAAACATAAAAACAGGGTCGTCATATAGGTATGATATTCTCTAATGTGATCCTCAGACCAAATTCTAAATCTAAACCGGATATACTTTATGACTTAAAGGTATGAACCTAGACCTAGGGATATATGCCAAAAATAGCTTTAGAATTGTAAAAATAGCGGGTAGTAAAAGGACCCTTGTGGAACTTTTTACGAGTTAAAGCATTTAGAGTCAAGAAAAGAATATCTGTATAAAGTAAATTATTTATACTAAACTTCTATGATGCTTAATTTTTCAGGCATACCTGTCTAAAATTTTAGAAAAGGATCAAAAAATTTCGATTTGGCCAGGAAATTTTAAGATTGGTTCTTACTATCGACCTTTTTTAATAAATTGATTGAGAAAATTGAGAGTAATTTGTAGTATTAGATATTTTTAGAGGCTTTATAGGGATATTTTACACTACGTAATTCAGTACAATTTATAAAACAGATAGGATAGAACAAAGTATTTGGCAGGAAACGAGATCTATATGTTAAATACACACATTTAAATAGGATAGATTCATCTCCGATTAAATCCCTTACAATACTATAAAGGCCATTACACTCTTTCTACAAGTCAAATAAATATAAAACCTTAATCCCTCTTAAATTCAACCAGACATACAACTTTAAATTACAATCGACCAAAAAAGTACCTACTACCTAGTATTTTAAAAACCTAAAATTTCAAGTTTAAAAACACTAGAACTAAAATTTAGGTCTAATTTTACATGTAATTTTAAAAAGTGACATTTGAGCCACCGAAAACTCAGAATGAGAAATTACGTTGCTTGAGGTTTCCTTACATAACTAAAGATTAGGCCTTTATTTATATGTATTTGTCATATAAATTAGATAAATTTTGGAATAGCCGGTAGGAATAGGCCAAAAGAATCCTTTAAAAAATTGATATAGTAGATGCTTGACTTGTCAAATGTCCTTAGACTTGTACTTGTGTCCTGATTCTGGTTTTGTCGGTGACAAAGAACAATTTTGCCAGAAATCCATAAATCTTTTGAGACTTTTGAGAAATTTTCCAGTGAAAGTAGGGCTTTTAAATTAGAATATTACTTAATATCAGTACAATGTTCAGCTACTGTATATATACTCGTACTGGTATTATATTGGTAGTATAATAAGACTTTCAAACTCAAATGACCTTTGCATAATTTATCATTTCAGCCGATTCTGAATAATTTTGTTTCTTGCAAATTACATTTTGCAAATTTTGAGACAAACTCAAGACAATTTCTAAATACCAAAATATTTGAATTTTGCAAGCTTAGCAAAAATATATCCTACAATATATATAGAAAATGTCCGTAAAAAATTTAAGAGTCTTCTGGATCCATTCATTTGACAAATCCTATTAGGAAAATTGTAAATTTTTGTTTTTCGGATTTTTTCAAATTGAACTAGAAATACTTCATTTCAATCTAAATTATAAGAAAAACTTGTGAGAAATGAACAAACCCCAAAAACTAAATTTGTTTGGCTTTGATTCAAATAATTCTCTTTAGTTTTACTTTTTTTAAGGTTTTAGGATAATATATAATATCTACCATTGCGTTGGTTTGGTAAGTACCTTACACTATTGCTTGTGATACCATACTTGAATAGTATAAGAAAGGAAAGCCTTAATTTTGCAAAAAATAAAAGACAACGAAGACTTTTTTTACCCGTCTCTTCCAGGAAAACTCCAATCCAGAAATCTAAATCCGATTTTTTCCACAATTATACGAACGCTATTACTAATGCTAAAAGTATAAATATAGTAGTAAGTAAAAATAGGCTATAAAATGTATATTTGTTGTATATATAAGCACTTTAGCAAAAAAGAAAAGTAATTGCCAAAAAATAAAACACCGAAATTTTGGTTTTTCGGTTTTTTGATTCTTTGATTTTTCAATTTAATCGTGGACCCTTGATTGAGAAATCGAAAAAGGATTTTACGATCCAAAAAAACAAAATCCTAAAGTGCCTTATTTGAAAAAATATGCAAAAATCTTTGCCATGTGGCTTTTTTGAAGAAAACCAGACATTTGAAAAAAATATTCGTCCATTTTTCGGAAAATTAAAGTTCCGGAATTAAATAAAAATGAAACTCAATTTCTAAAATTTCGATCGATCAATTTTAAAATTCTGAAATTCAGCTTATAAAATCATTTCCAAAAATGTCACATAAAAATGTCTCTTAATAATGTCTTGTTGGCGACTTTTTAGTCATATACGGAGTAGTATGGTATTTATAGTTATAGAGTAGGTATAGTAGGGTCGCGGCTAAAATCCTAATTCCAAAATCCTAAAATACCAAAATCCCAAAACCA